>PVKP010030817.1:16038-27672 GCA_004027715.1 Plecturocebus donacophilus
AAAAAAAAAAAAAAAAAAAAAAAAAAAAAAAAAAAAAAAAAAAAAAAAAAAAAAAAAAAAAAAAAAAAAAAAAAAAAAAAAAAAAAAAAAAAAAAAAAAAAAAAAAAAAAAAAAAAAAAAAAAAAAAAAAAAAAAAAAAAAATTCAAATAAACAGCGATGCATCTTAACTAGAAAAGGAGGAGCAAAGCAAACTCAAAATTAGTAAAAGAAGAAATAATAAAGATCAGAGCAGTGATCAATGAAACTGAAATGAAGAACACAATACCAAAGATCAGTGAAATAAAAAGTTGAGTTTTTTTGAAAACTTAAGCAAAATAGACAAATCTTTAAGCCAGACTAAGAAAAAAAAGAGAGAAGATCCAAATAAATCAGAGACAAAAAAGGGACACTACATGTGGTATGTACACCACACCTGGAATCTCCTAGTGGTTACTAGGAGCAACTATTTGCCTATAAATCAGAAAATGTAGAAGAAATTGACAAATTTTGAGATACATGCAACCTACGAAGATGGAATCATAAAGAAACCTAAAACCTGAATACATGAATAAGAAAAGGCTTTATTGAGAGACATTTTCTTACAGTTTTAATCTCGTGGCTTCACTGCTGAATTTCACCAAACATTTAAAGAACTAATACCAATCCTTCTCAAACTATTCCAATTAATTAAGGAGGATGGAATACTTCCCAACTCATTCTGTGAGGCCGGTATTACCCAATATCAAAACCAAACAATTACACCAAACAAAACTACAGGCCAATATCCCTGTTGAATATTGATGCAAAAATCCTCAACAAAATACTAGCAAACCAAATTCAGCAATATATTAAATTATTCATCATGACCAAGTGGGATTTATTCTTGGGATATAAGGATGGTTAAAAAATGCAAGTTAATTAATGGGATACAAAATATTGACCAAATAGAGGACAAAAACCGTATGATCATTTCAATTGATGGTGAAAAAGCATTTGATAAAATTCACCATGTTTTCATGATAAAAACCCTTAAAAAACTCGGTAGATAAGGCAAATACTTCAATATATTAAAAGTTATATATGACAAACTCTCAGCTTACTATACTGAATTGGGAAAAACTTAAAGCCTATACTCTTAGGTCAGGAACACAACAGGGATACCTGTTGTTCACCACTGTTATTCATCATAGTACTGGCAGCTCTAGCTAGAGGAGTCAAACAAGAAAAACAATAAAAGGCATCCAAACTGGAAAGGGAGAAGTCAAATTATCGTTTTTTGCAATAATTTTATCTTATATTTGGGAAAACCTGAAGATTCTACTGAAAAAACTATTAAAACTGATTTAAAAATTCAGTAAAGTTATAGGGTACAATATCAACATACAGAAGTCAGTAGCATTTCTATATGCTAACAGTGAACAATCTGAAAAAGAAAACAAAAAGTAATACCGTTTACAATAGGTACAAATAAAACTAAATACTTAAGAATTAACCTAACCAAATAAGTAAAAGAGCTCTACAATGAAAACTATACAACACTGATGGAAGAAATTAAAGAGGACACCCATCAAAAAACAGAAAAATATTCTACATCCATGGATTGGAAGAATAAATATTGTTAAAATGTCCATATTTCTCAGAGCAATATGTGGATTTAATGTAATGTCTATCGAAGTACAAATGAGATTTTTCATAGAAAGAGAAAAAAACAATCCTATAATTCATATGGAACCATGAAAGTCTTAGAATAGCCAAAGCTATCCTAAGCACAAAAGGAAAAAAGTGGAGAAATCACATTACCCGATTTTAAATTATATTGCAAAGCTATAGTAACCAAAGCTGCATAGTACTGGCATAAAATCAGACACATAGACCATGGAACAGAATAGAGAACCCAGAAACAAATCCACACACCCATAGTGAACTCATTTTTGACAAAGGTGCCAGAAACATATATTGAGGAAAAGACAGTTTCTTCAGTAAATTTGCTGGGAAAACTGGATAGCTGTATGCAGAAGAAGGAAACTAGACCCCAATCTCATGCCATATACAGAAATCAAAATGGATTAAAGATTTAAATCTAAGACCTCAAACTATGAAACTACTACAAGAAAACATTAGGAAAACTCTCCAGAACATTGAACTGGGCAAAGATTTCTTAAGTGTTACCCTACAAGCACAAGCAATCAAAACAGAAGTGGACAAACGGGATCATATTAAATTAAAAAGTTCTGCATGGCAAAGGAAACAATCAACAAAAGAGACAACCTGCAGAATGAGAAAATATTTGCAAACTACCCATCTGACAAATTAATAACCAGAATATGTAAATTCAAACAGCTCTATAGGAAAGAATCTAATAATCTAATTAAAAAATCGAGAAAAGATTTCAATAGACATTTCTCGAAAGAAGACATGCAAATGGCTAACACACATATGAAAAGATGCTCAACATCATTGATCATCAGAAAAATGCAGATCAAAACTGCAATGAGATAAAATCACACCCCACTTAAAATGTCTTGTATCCAAAAGGCGTGCAATAACTAATGACTGAGGATGTGGAGAAAGGAGAACCCTTATACACTGTTGATGGGAATGTAAATTAGTACAACCACTATGGAGAAGTGTTTGGAGGTTCCTCAAAAAACAAAAATAGAGCTACCATAAGATTTCAGCCATGTCACTGCTGGATATATACCCAAAATAAAGGAAATTAGTGTATCAACGAAATACCTACACTCTGTTTGTCACAGCACTATTCACTGTAGCTAAGATTTGGAAGCAAATAAGTGTTTATCAACAGATGAATGGGTAAAGAAAATGTGGTACTAATACACAATGAGTACTATTAAGCCATAGAAAAGAATTATGTCATTGTTAATGAGATTAAGTCATTTGCAACAACATGAATGGAACTGGAGTTCATAATGTGAAGTGATATAAGCCGGGCACAAAAAGACGTACATTACATATTCTCACTCATTTGTGACATCTAAAAATCAACAGAGTTGAACCCATGGAAATAGACAGTAGAAGGATGGTTACCAGAGGATGGGAAAAGAATGTAAAAATACAAGGAAATGAAAAATAGAAATGAAAAGATCATAAAATCAGCCAGTCAGTTCAAGAAGTTCTTCACATAATTTTGAAGAAAAAAAACAAAATACAGTACAGGAAATCATAATACTATTTATTATATCATGAAAGTAAATCTGGAATTAAAGACTATGAATTTCTAGATTGTAAGAGTTGAGTTTCTAGATAGGCCTGTAACTAGGTTCATCATGAAATTGTTGAGGAACAGAGACAAGATAACATAAAAGTTCTCTCAGAGGGAAAAAACAATTTGCAAATTATGAAGACTCAGAATGTAATTAGGCTTCTCACTAACCTATGAAATTCTGCAAAAAATTTTAACCTAAATATCTGTACTTGACCAAACTATCAATTATGAGTGTAGGAACAATAAAGGCATTTTCCAGAGAAAATAGATGTCGAAACTTTCACATCTCATGTATTTTTCTCAGTAATCTCATGGAGGAGGTACTCTACCACAGCAAAGGGTAAACCAAGAAAAAATAATCCATTGGGGTCTAGAAAGCTAGGAGATTCAATTCAAGGACTATATAGGGAACACTCAAAAATATGACTCAGGGAGATTCCAGAAGGAACATTTATTTAACAGACATAGAGAACAACCAATCCAGTTTGGAGATGGGTCAAGGAGTTGTGTCTCCAAGAAGACAAAAAGAATGTGTCATATCTTTATGTATATTGAGAGGATATATACAACTGGGACATAATTTGGGGATTAGTTTGTAATGATTATTTACTCAGGCTAATATAGCTAAAGTGACATTGTTTCATTTCATTTTTCTTTTTTTTCTTTTTTCTTTTTTTGAGATGGGGTGTTGCTCTGTCACCCAAGCTGGAGTGTAGTGGTGCAATCTCAGCTCACTGCAACCTCTGCCTCCTGGGTTCAAGCAGTTCTCGTGCCTCAGCCTCCTTGAGTAGCTAAGACTACAGGCACCTGTCATCACGCCTGGCTAATTTTTGTATTTTTAGTAGAGAACAGGTTTTGCTATGTTGGCCAGGCTGGTCTGGAACTCCTGCCCTCAAGTGATCAGCCTGCCTCAGCCTACCAAAGTGCTGAGATTACAGTCGTGAGCCACCACACACATTGTTTCATTTCTGAGATCACGTCTTAAGTGGCCTTACGTGCTTTCGCTCTTTGTTTTGAAAATCTGTCCAGCTTTCATGTGAAACATGTTGAACTAGTCTATTGTAGAATGGGAGACCACAGAAGGAAGAGATGAGCACTCCTACCTGAGGCCATTCTAATAGTAGCCAGCCACATTAGACTGAGCAGCTGGTTGCAGATACATGAAAGAGCCCAGCCAAGAAAAAACTACACAGCTGATCCCATTCCATACTGCCACCCTGCAGAATCGTGAGCTAAATCAAAGATTGACAGACATTTTCTGCAAAGGTCAAGATAGAGGTCTTTGTGGGCTAAGAGGCTTAATTGAGAATATTATATAGGTGCTTATATAATGAGAAAAAAATTAATTTTTTTGAAATTGAAAATATATTAATGGATTATAATTTTTAATATAGAGCTAATGAAAAGAATAGAATTCTCTTTGGGGTAATAACATTTGTTTATTATTTAAAGCTAGTTATCACTATCATGAAAATTGGTCACAAATGTTCATTAGTTGGTTATTAATGCTGTTCTGTAATGAAATTCTACATATTTAATCTTTAAAATGTCTTTTCATACAGACAAGTATGTTAAATATTAATAGTAATAAATGAACATGTGATTTTGATGGAATATAGTCATCACTTGGGAGGCTTATAAAATTCTACTAGGTTCTCTTAATACTTTTAGTATGTCATTGCAGTAAAGATTAATCACTTCTAGTTGAAAGTTAGATGAAAGTTTCTCAAATGCCTACGTGGATGTGGAAATATAGAAACTCCCTTTGCACTTGCATCTATGTCTGGAACTTCTGAAACTATAGTTTAAGTTCATAAATTGTGTGGAAATAGAAGTCTTAACTTTTTTTTTTTAAGCTGTTGATGCATAGGAAGTGTATAAAGGAGCTTGACCTTATTTGTGGTTCAAACAGTGTTGATTATAGTTCAGATGACTAACCCATGGTGTAAGTTTTGCTGCATATAAGTGCTATTTGTGCATTATAATTTTTAATTCGTTAAGAAATTATCTAGCTTGAAATGAAAGCTAATATCTTAGTAATTGTGATTGAGTGGTTCTTCTTATTCAGAAAACTTTCAGTCAAAGCCCTGAGCTTAAAAATAATAAAAGCAAATCTTTCTTCCTGCTAAGCCATTGGACTGCTGTGTAGGATGGCAAGTCAGGGTATTGAGCTTCAGTTTCAGACAGAAATCCTTAGAACTCACAATGGTCTAGTCCACAGAAACAAAGGAAGTTCACTGTTAGCAGTACTCATTCAGTAATACATGGTAAATTCAGATATTTTCTCCAAAACACTTTCTGATGAGTAACTATGAGTTTTAAGTAATTTACTTTTTCACAAGTTTTAGATATTTGTCTAACCAAACCTTCTTTCATTTCACACATATTTTTACTGTCATCAGTTGTTTACACATCTTAGCAGATTCCAAGCCAGGTTGTACTAAATTAGTGTTTCTCAACTTTTTTGAAAAGTTTCCTACCTATAGTTGTTCCATACACAGACCATTCGTAGAGCCTGTTTGAATAACTTCAAACTTGGCATTGATTCCTGAAATAAACAGTTCAACAAATCATCTGACTCATGAAGAGCCAAGAAAACTACTCAAAAATCGTTTACTTTGTTTTTTAATTGTCTATTGATTTTGCTATCAACACCCTCAATCTCATCAAGCACCTGTTCTCACAAAAAGCTATTCATTCCAAACAAGTTCCTTTCTTCCCCCTCAGGGAAATGTTTACCTGGCTGCTTTAATTAAGCACAGTTTAAAAAACTCACCTTTGGCAAATGGCTTTTCTGACTTGACTAACAAATGATCCACTCAAATTTAATTTTAGTTGTAGAGTATTTGTGTGTGCGCACGTGTGCCTGTGTGCGTGGGTTCAAGGAATCTGTTGTCTTGAGGTATTTTCAATTTAGTCATTTTTCGACTATTTCTTTCTTGTTGAGAATATTATAATGAGTACTTAGTCTGGTAATGTTCACATATATCATTTCTTTTTAGCACCTTTACAGTCTCATTGCATAATAAACACTTTTTTCACATTTAGTATCAAAATCATACTCCACTGTGCCTTAAGAGTGCAACAAAGTCCTCTTTTCTTGTTTTGGCATAATCAACATGCAGTGGAGTTAAAAATGATAATAATGCTACAGCATGGCAACCTTCATGGCACTTAAATGCAGCCAAATTATGACTGCATCACTGTAGTTTGTAATGTACCAAACAGGAGTATGATTGGATGAGAATCATGTCATAAAATACTCTTTTTTTCAACATTAAAAAATATAAATAGCATTCTGATCTAGTGGGTTGTGCAAAAACAGCAACAGGCTAGATTGGCTCATTGGTGATAGATTGCTGATCCCAGATCTACATGAATGGTTGTTCTTTTAAGCCACTGAAGTTTAATGTTGTTACACAGCAAAAAGTAATATGTTTACTATAAAT
Source organism: Plecturocebus donacophilus (assembly GCA_004027715.1). Taxonomy (NCBI): domain Eukaryota; kingdom Metazoa; phylum Chordata; class Mammalia; order Primates; family Pitheciidae; genus Plecturocebus; species Plecturocebus donacophilus. The sequence continues at coordinate 22,694 of PVKP010030817.1, forward strand.
TTACCCAAATCCATAGTAGAACCAAAGTGAGAAGATAGGGGGACTACAAATATCTATGTGTTAGCTTTTGGAGTGGTTCTAAGAAATAAGGCAAATTCCTCATCCACCACACTGAAAACTCAAAAGTAACACCTGAAACTGTAAAATTGCAATAAGAATGTTAGAGATATTGAGAGAACAGGAAAAGAAAAAATGAGAAAGGTAAAGTGATTTCTTTTGGGAAGTGAGAAACTGGTAAGGGTGGAATTCATAGGGATGGTCACAGAGGGACTTCAGCATTATTGGTAATATTCTACGTCTTAAACTGAGGGCTACATGATGTGCTGTGCATGGTATTTATCTTACTCTATATTTTAAAAATTTTCTTTACATATATTAACGTAAACAAATTTTAAGAAATTAGAGAGTTTAAATTTTATTCAAGAGAATACAAGTATTGACTCATTTTTATCTGACTTGGAAGTCATCTCTAACTCACTGCCTTCCTTCATTTTTAAGCTTATTACCACTTTGAGAAAATCATGCTGCGAATCATGGGAAAACATTTGCAGGGATAGAGCATACAGTACATGAACTCACACCAAGGGAGAAGGATATATTTGAATACGTTCATAAGTAGTTGTTAGAATATTCATAAAAATATTTTCATAGCCTTTCCCACTGTGATTTATATTATACTTTCAGGCTACATGGTACCATATATCTATTAAAATCTTTAGAGGATTATATATTGTGAGATTTACTGATAGCATTTACAGATGGGCTTGCAACTCCTTCCTAGTAAATTAACTTTGGCTTTGTTTGAGAACAATACAGAACAACTTTATGTGTGTTGCAGGAAAAAGGTTCATTGTATAATATTAGGTAATACCACATTCTGGCCCCCATTTTCTTTCTGTCTTGAGTGCTCTTGCCCTCTCTCACCCTTTTTTAACATGTAATGTATTCTGCCATGTTATGATGCAGTAAGAAAACCCTCACCAGACATGGCCTTTGATCTTGGACTTCCCAGGCTCCAGAACCATGAGGCAAACCTGGATCTTTTTTCTGTATAAATTATCCAGTCTGTGATATGTTACAGCAGCAGAAAATGGACTAAGATATCTATTTAGTAATACCTCTTAATGGAGACATTATGGTTACTAGAAAATTATACTTCTGATTATATAGGCTTGTTTCATTTTGGGGTTGCTTGTTAAAGACACTAAAATGTTACTCATTTTCCTAGTATTTGGGTTAAAAAACTGCATCTTGGGGAAGGGGGGCAGGAAAAAAAAACTGCATCCAATACAAGGATTGTAGTTCATTATCCCCAAATCACTCTACTCATACTACTGAATATTAGTTTTTCTAAATAATTAAAATCTAGAAAAGAATGAAAGTTTGGACAATCTAGAAGACTTTCTCCTAACTTTGTTAAGCTATTCTGTTTGTATGTTGGGATTACAGGCACAGATAGAAATTTCTGGCATATATACCCTAGATTAGAGTTGTTGGCCCTGGACATAGGATGATACTTTGCCCAAACAGGAAGGGAATGAAAATGTGTCCATTATTTTCCTTGTTTAGACCATTGTTTAAGTTAACAGCAACTTTTGAAGATGTTGTGCTAATGAGCTGGCCTGTTTACTTTTGATATATCATTTGGGGTAAGGCAAGGATGACTATGTATGAGATTAATAAAGACTATGTTTGCTGACTCATGTAAAGACTATACAAGTGGCAAGAAGAGCAGTCAGTCCACATGCTATTATTGGTAGCTCTTTACATCTTGTGTTGCTGACATCAGCCTTAAGCCTTTAGGCTCCCCACTACCTGGTCCCAGCCTTCCTTCCTTTTCACTTTTCCCAAAAGAACCTTCATCTATAGCCAGAAGCCTCAAACATATATTCAGTTTTATTTTTGTACTCTTGTACCAAATGTCATATAAGCTTTTTATTCCTAGATAACATTCAACATGAACTACTTACATGGGTCTCTCAGTCTTTCCACACATGAAACACCTACCTATTAAACCTCAGGTCAGAGCCCACCTTTTTTTTAAGGGTTTCTCTGACCATTGTAGACATTGTGATATCTCCTTCCTTATAACTCAGACTAGTATTACCACTACTCATTAGCCACAATATCCTTTAAGTTCTCTTTTAGTATACAGTTATTTCAGTTTCTGTGCATTTATATTTTATTTTCACAAGAAAATGAGAAATTCTTCAAGAGATAGACAAATACGGCTTTCAGTATTTGGGACTATTTTTTACACAAAATAAGTAGTTAGGACATATTTGATAAATGAATGTATGAACAGAGTTTGCTACCAACCACAAACTAGAACTCAGTATAACAATTAATATCTGATCTTTGCATCTCTAGTTTATCACTCATTTTCTAAGGTGCATTTCTACTAGCACATGTTACTTATAAGATAATACATAATTAGATAATATGCATGTATTTCTATAGAAACAAAAATAAGTAAAATGCACAATTTCCCCAGAAAATTAACCTCATGGTACTATGGTTTGCAACCCACACACCAGAATTGAGTTCATTGGTGATACTTGTTTTCTGTAAATAATTGTGCTGTGTTTACAATCCTTAATAAAATTGCCCTAATAAAGGGCAGACAACCACAGGCATTTTACTGGATCATGATCCTGTGATTACTGAAATGAATGATAGATTTCATGGATACTAAAGCATAAATATACTTTTAAGCAATAAAGAGAAATTACAACATCTTGTGCAAAATGTCATATAAGCTTTTAACTCTAAATGACATTCAGCATGACCTATTTAATCATAACAGTATAAAAACTATTCCAGTCATTTATTTTTAAAAAGCAGTAGATGGGACTTCCTTTTTTTTTTTTTTTTTTTTTTTGTTTGAGACAGAGTCTTACTCCATTGCCTACGTTGGAGTGCAGTGGCATGATTTCAGCTCATTGCAACCTCCACCTCCCAGGTTCAAGCAATTCTCCGGTCTTAGCCTCCTGAGTAGCTGGGATTACAGGCGCCTGCCACCACAACCAGCTAATTTTTTGTATTTTTAGTAGAGATGGGGTTTCACCTTGTTGGTCAGGCTGGTCTTGAACTCCTGACCTCAGGTGATCTGCCTCCCAAAGTGCTGGGATTACAGGCATGAGCCACTGTGCCCTAGCAGTATATAGAACTTTCACCACATTTAAATACTAGTTAGATAATCATTTGGGCAGTATGTTTCTGCATATATTTTTAGATAAAAGCATTCCAATATGACAAGAAATATGACTGATGTATTTTTTAACAAATATAGCATAACATATATGTAATTGAGTACTTTTCATTCCAAACTATTCATCTTAGGATAGTGTTTCTTAACTGGAAACCATCTAGTGGGTAGATACTAGGTATGCTGCTTACACACAGAATGCTTCCTTACAGCAAAGGATTGTCAATAGTTCCAAGGTTGAGAAGGCCTGCCTTAAAGAATGCACCCTGTTCAGTGGTGGAGTTATCACCAAAATATTTTCGAAAACACTTTCCAGAATTGCCTATTTGATCAGTTTTCCAAACAAGGTTTTAATGATTGTATTTGATGACTACAAATGTGCTTCATGTTTGGCGGAAAATGCAATGGTCTTGACTCATTTTCTAGGTGCAAGTATATGGTGATAACTCATAGATAAGAAAAAAAATGCACCATGTTCAGTGGTGGAGTTATCACCAAAATATTTTGGAAAATACTTTCCAGAATTGCCTATTTGAATGTACTTATTGGTGGAAACTCTTCATTCCTTGCAAGCTGTATTTTATTTTAGATTAATTCTCATGACTTCCAGGGATGATATATTTCCTTTATGGAATCAACAAAGCATGCAGTCATTCACATACCACTTGCATACATGCAAACAAAATTTATTAATTCTAACTAATTCAGAATTGAGTCTGATTAGAAAGTAGAGGGTTAAACTTTACTTTTGTATCACATTCAAAGGAATTATTTATAGATGAACAGTTTTTCAGGATGAGCTTCAGAACCTTGACTGTCACTTAACTCCCAGCTGGGGAGGATAGAATCAAGAGAAATTTTGTACTGTAAATGGTACTTTGCCAACTCAAAAACAAAGAATGGTATATCATCAAAAATTTCAACTGAGAAGGTATTAATAATATAAACACTCAGCTCCCTGAAATGTGTTAACTGAATAACTTTTACTAACTCTTCATATTTTTTTGGTTAAAGCTCATTTATTTAAATGGATGTTTGCTTTTAATCAAACAGGCCTGGTTAGATTTATTCATATGCTTCTTATGACAGTTTTTTATTTGCACTTGTAAAAAGCCCTGAAAACTAAGGATATTTGTAACTCACCTGTTAGCAAAACCTGACTTGAATGAATGTGAAGCTATTTATGCTTTTAATTTACTCATATAGTGTGAATATTCATATTCTTCACTACAGAATTAACATGTTTTATTTCAGAGAGCTTAGTATGTAATATATTTGCCTTTCTAAATTTGAATAACTTCAGATTCTAAATTTGCAAGTGTGAAGTAAATAAGAATTATAATAGCAGATGCTTTCATTTTGAAGTTTTATTCTCATGTTTTTCTTTTACAAATTGCTATAGTTTTCCAACTTTAATCTTTTGAGATAATTATGGAAGCAGCTTTGTACTCTAATGGAGTTTTTATTTTCAGTGACTGAAAATAAAATAGTAAAATTTTTCAAAGACTTTCAGAATTTTCAGTTAATTTAATAAGGAAGGGAATAAAAAAATAAGTATAACCAATATTAAAGTGGTAAACGATATGATCAAGCAAATGACAAGAGAAAACATGTGTATTGCCAATATTTCTATAAACTAAATAAATGCTCAACATCACATAGTAATCTTTTAAAAATACAGGGTAAAATTAGATGTCATTTTCCCCAAGTAAGCAAGAATTCTAAAAACTGATGAAAATAAATGTTATCAAGGTTGTAAGAAGTAGCCATT
>PVKP010030818.1:0-27565 GCA_004027715.1 Plecturocebus donacophilus
AACTCCTTCCAGCAAGTGGACTCTATCCACTGCTTCCCGCTTCACTTGCTCCACATCAGCTTTCCTCTGTTCAAGTGAGGTCCCCCTCCTTCATGTGATGAGAAAGGGCCAAATGGCATCAATAATTCAGGCTTGGTTGTGCAGTGGAACCAACTATGGAGCATAATAAAAATACACACACATGTCAAGCCCCAGCCTAGAGCACAGGAATAGCTCTCTGAAGGGCTGGGTATCTGCTCCAGGACGGCTGGAAGACCCCATGGCTCCAAGATTTCTGTCCTCTGTCCAAAGTCACCAGTGTCCTCCTGGTCTTGGTCAATGGCTGCTCCTCTTCTACTTTAATCTTCAATCTCCCTGTATTCAAAATTGCTTCCCCCGCAACCTTACAATCTGCCCCTACTTTGCTTCTGACGTATTCTGACCCTTCTCCCACCTCTGTCATCTCTACCTTGCCTGTCACTCCCCATTCCAGCTCTCCACAGGCACATGTTCCACTTACTGGATAAAATTCTCTTATTTCAAGCCACAGACATCTCTCCTCCCTGTTCTCCTGCAGTATTTAAGTGTCATCGCATTCTTCCCCCTTGGCTCTCTGCTCTTAACTCTGTACATCAGCTACCTTAACTACTTCTGTGGTTTCCATTACTGAAATTATGAGCTGACTCCCAAAACAAAAATTTCCATTCCTGACTTAGCATGTCTCCTACTTTCAGAAGACCAGAAGAGGTCTATACGTGGCTAGCGTTCCATCAGCCAAGGCTCAGCACGGTTCAACATGTCTAAAGGGCACTCCCCTTTGGCACTTCCCTTTATGAAGTTAATAAAAGATTTGTGTAAAATTAACCTAGGAAAGGAATCAGACAGAAGGAGGAAAATAAAGACACTGTAAGTGGAGTGAAGGTATGGCAGGGGGTGAGGTGGGAACAGAGAACCACTGGGGATACCTATCTAATGTGTGATTGTGACTGTATGGAGCCAGGGCATGATGATGTGGAACCAGCTCATTGTCGGCTCTGGTCACTCTGGAAGGAACTTTTGGCACCACCTTTGCAAACAACAGAAAGATCAGTCTGGGTTTCTCATTGTCATCTTTATCCCCATCCTTCCCCATCCGAGAACCAACTGCCAAAACACATTCAAACTGAAACTCTCCAGAGTGGTCTCAAATCATTCTAAGATCTACCCGAAACACTACCGTTCAATGGTCTGGGCCGTTTCCCGCCAACTAGGACTTCTCCCCATCATCTCCATACTCTCAGGCAGTATCAACTCTGTTCCCACAACCCCAGGCCCTTTGAATAGTTTTTCTCTTCCTTAACCCTCATCCAAACCTGGGACATCCTTAAGGAAACACAAGCTCAAGTTTTACTTCGCCAATAAAATCTTTGCCTATTGGCCAGGTGCGGCAGCTCACACTTACAACCCCAGCACTTTGGGAGGCCGAGGCGGGTGAATTATCTGAGGTCAGGGGTTCAAGATCAGCCTAGCCAACATGGTGAAACCCACTAAAAATACAAAAATTAGCCAGGCGTGTGGCGGGTGCCTGTAATCCCAGCTACTCAGGAGGCTGAGGCATGAGAATTGCTTGAACCCGGGAGGCGGAGGTTGCAGTGAGCCAAGATTGAAACTACTGCACTCCAGCCTGGGCGAAGAGTAAGACACTGTCTCTAAAAAAAAAAAAAAAAAAAAAAAAATTCTTTTCAAATTCTGTTTGGAAGGAGGAAAAATCAGGTATGAAGTACATGAAAGCAAACCCCTGAGTTTCCACTTCTCAGGAAGGACTATCAAAGCCAGGTTCACTAGTTCAGTAGACAGATGAGTCTACTACAGTTCCTGAGTTCTTGTTAGGTAGCTCTTAGCAGAACATTGATTTGAACAATAAAAGTAGCTGCTATCGTTCAAGGCTGCACAAACCCGAGAAAATGAACTTGGGCTCACACCTGTAATCCCAACACTTTGGGAGGCCGAGGTGGGTGGATCACCTGAGATTAGGAGTTCGAAACCAGCCTGGCCAACATGATGAAACCCCGTCTCTACTAAAAACACAAAAAAATAGCCAGGCATGATGGCATGCACCTGCAATCCCAGTTACCTGGGAGGCTGAGGGAGGGGAATTGCTTGAACCCAGGAGGTGGGGGTTGCAGTGAGCTGAGATCGTGCCACTGCACTCCAGCCTGGCGACAGAGCAGATTCTTTGCACTTGGCAGTTTGGGGAATGTAGGTAAAAGCAGCCATCGGCCTTAAGCTTTCTTTGATACACATCAAATCTACATGAGAACAAATGAGCAACACGGTACAGCTGCTTTTCTCTGGGCCTGTGGAAGCTAATTCTAGCATCTGGGAAACCCCATCCAACACTGCTGGACAGAGGTATGTCCTCGCAGTGACTGCCAATTGGTACACACAGGACAATGGAGAAGCCCTGTAAGGGTGAAGTGACAGCTGGCCTTGGGCGAAGGAAAGTTTCCCCCAGCAGGTATTTCCAAAATGACTCAGAAACAAGGAGTGTGTTTTCCTGTAGGCAGGAAGAAAACCACTCGGTGGGCTCACCATCGACAGCTCGCTAGGACACGAGGCTCTGGAACTGGCACCATGACAAAACAAACAAGGGTTGCTCTTTGGAGGCTCATTAATAGGGTAAAACACACACACACACACACACACACACACACAGCCTCTCACCAGCAGAGGCACAGTGAGTTCTTCAGATGTCCCTAGCTTGTTAGCATAAGTAAGTTTTCAAGCAGTGGGGAGCCGAAGGGACACTCAATAAAGCAGGAATGGCCTCTGTAAGGTGCAGGTGTTGGCAAAGGCATGAAGAGGGGACGCCTACTGCAAAGGCAAAACCACATGCAGAGTCTTCCCCGTGCCTTGACTGGCACCCTCGAGAGATCCCTCCGGGAGGTGTGTACTAAGCTTCCTCACAACCTCCTATCTGGTGGAGGCACACAGTACACAGAGATCCCATCCCAGAATTGCCTCCTGAATACACACTGCACTAGACCGAAGGCTTGAGAGGCGTATTGCATCATGAGGAGTCCTCAGATCTTACAGGCCCAGAGAGGTGCTCTAATCTCAACTCTCTTTCTATGGCAAATTGAACCGGCAGCAGGAACTACCACTGGGGCCCGAGGGCTTTGAGACAGACTGAAGGGGGCATGGATTCTACTGGCACTCTGAGTTTGCTTGAAAGACTTCCAAATTCCAAAGCTTAAAACCCTATCAGGGCCAGGCATGGTGGCTCATGCCTGTAATCCCAGCACCTGCCTGTGATCCTGAGGCAGGTGGATCACTGGAGGTCCTAAGTATAAGACCAATCTGGCCAACATAGTGACATGCCATCTCCACTAAAAATACAAAACTTAGCCGGGTATGGTGGCACGTGCCTGCGATCCCAGCTACTCAGGAGGCTGAGGCAGGAGAATCCATTGAACCCAGGAGGCAGAGGTTGCAGTGAGCCGACTGCACCACTGCACTCTAGTATGGACAAGAGAGTGAGACTTTGTCTCGAAAGAAAACAATAAAATAAAATATAATATAATCAGGAGGCAGGGGGTATGCAGGGGGAATGGAGGAGATCATGAAACTTCATCACATGTCCCGTTCTTCGTGGCCCCTTCTCCATCCCACGTGGTAATTACAAAGTCCATTATTTGCACTGTTGCTTTTAATCAAGAAAACCATATTGAGACATATTTACCATTGGCCACTTTAAAGAGCAGCCCTGGTAATTAGCTAAAATAACAAAGGAAAATTTCTTCTTGAAGTGTAAGGATCCAATATCTCACACTTCCTTAGCCTTCCGGAAGCCACCCAGAGAATCAAGTGACTATGGGTAATAATTACACCCTCACCAACTCAGCAAAACTGGCACAGATGGTCCTTCTCTTGCTGCTCCCAATGTTGCCTTTGGGTCAACAGCTGCTAAGAAGAATCACCAAAGCCACATTAAATAGTACTTGGATTAATTATGCTTGAAAGTCTCCTCTCTGAGCACTGCTAAGACCTAACAATTGAGTTTGGGAATGAGTGTGGTTACATATTTTTCCTTAATGGCTTCCTGAACACCCTGGTTAGGTCTGGTCCCAGGGGGGAAATTGCCAGCTCAAGTCATAAAACGTGATCAATGTAGATCAAGACCCTGTGCTAAGTGTCTAGGATGCAAGAGGGGAAGCGTATTTGTGCACACACACAAATATATGAAAAATGCATGTTAACATAAACTTCAGCTCCCTTTCTGAAGAGGCACCCTCTCTCCTTTCATTCCTGAAGCTCTGCTCATCCCACCAAAACTTTCAGCCAGCAGTTCTCATCTTGGACAGTGCCAGAGCAAATGTTGGCAACTGTTCCCACAGTTCCAAAAGATTCCCATCTTAAGCCATGGCAAGATTCGGGAAATCAAATCTGGCTGGTGAATGGGGCCAATTTCTTTGACTTCAATAACACAGAGGCTACTGGGGTTCTGGCCCCAGTGGTCCTAGTTTTAAGCTCCTCTGTGCAATACTTATCCAAACACTCACTGGCTGTTGTAAAGATTTTTATTCATTCACACCACAATATTTATTGAGTGCCTACAACATACACAGCATCCTCCTGTCAATACAGACTCCTATGAGCTTGCTCTCAGTAGCGTCCAGCATGCAAAGGAAGGAACTGGAAGGCAGTCATCAAGGACCCCGGTAGAAATGGACTCAGCACTCCATGTGGCCACTGGGATTCACTACATCCACACAATTATCTGGGTTACTGCTCCCCTTGTTCCAGAGTCTACCTGCTCTAATGCCAGAATCTGTCCTTCTTTTTTCTCTTCTGGTTTTGTTTTTGAGACACAGACTCACTCTGCTGCCTGTCTATAGTGCAGTGGTGTGATCTTGGCTTACTGCAACCGGGTTCAAGTGATTCTCCTGCCTCAGACTCTATAGGCATGCGCCACCATGCCCAGCTAATTTTTGTGTTTTCAGTGGAGACGGGGTTTCACCACATTGTCCAGGATGATCTAGATCTCCTGACCTCGTGATCCACCTGCCTTGGCCTCCCAAAGTGCTGGGATTACAGGCGTGTCCTTCTATTAACAAGGTGTGGGCACAGTGAACTGACCCAGGTCCACCATGTTTAAAAACATGGTTTGACCATAGCAACACATGGCATGCCAAGTGGGGCCACTGTCCTGAGACCCCACAGTGCTGGGTAACATGGAGCCCCCGAGACTTCAGCTCATCTCTGCCAGTCCTCTAGGGGGTCTCGCCTTCAGTCCACATGGGAGTCACCCATGAAGGGCACTGTAGGGCTGTTGTAGGTTGACCCTTTCCTGACAGCCCAACACGCTTTCATCTGGGATGAAGGGCATGCTGTCCCACAAATGGCTATGGGAAACTGCCAGAACCACTGAACTGCGCTACACAGAAGCATTTCTTCTCCTTTGATGTCCAGTTGACAAGAAAGGATATGATCTCATTTCTCCTGGCTCCTTGTAGGTAACCCAACTGGTTTCCCACTTCCCCGCCTGCCTTTTGTGTTCCTATCCTGGTTTCTTTGGCCTTGGTTCCTCTTTAAGATGGGATCAGCGACTTGATAAGCTCCACACACGTAAGCAGCAGAATGTTCCGGAGGCAGCATGTGGCCTCCCCCAAAGCCTGATGAAGAGGTGCTGAGGGCTGGCAGGCCGACACACTCACTGCACTCCACGAGGAGCTGGCTCGGCACAGCTTTCACGTGACCAAACAATGTCCATTTATAGGCTCGCATGCTCACGACACGTGCTGCGTTACAGGAAATGCGGCAGAGCGGGGAGTCTTATTCTTAATGGACTTCTCATTGAAGCATAAAGTCCAGGAACTAAAATGAACCCCTCTGAGAAGTCTATGCACAACCTGCACTCAGCTTTGAGTTGTTCTCCAAATATTAGTTCCCCGTTGTGGGTCAGCGGGAAAGAAAAAAATCTCTCTCCACATAGCTCCAGAGGAGAGGCTGGGATCTCTGCGATTCACTTGGTGTCTACCTGCAGGGGACTCGGGAGAAAAAAAAAGCAAAAGCCACGCCAGCACGTGCAGACCACACAGAAATTCTACTGACTCCAAAAGCAGGGCAACAAAAATCTATGCACAATTTCAAACCATGCACCCCGGGGTGGACGGAAGAGATGGGATTTACGGGAAGTGAGCACAAAAGAGGGAAGAAGAAAAGGACCAGGGATTTTTTTCTTTTGTTCTTTTCTTTTTGAGACAGTACTCGCTCTTGTTGCCCAGGCTGGAGTACAGTGGTGTGATCTCGGCTCACTGCAACCTCTGCCTCCTGGGTTCAAGTAATTCTCCTGCCTCAGCCTCCTGAGTAGCTGGGACCACAGGCACCCACTAAAACATCCAGCTAATTTTTGTATTTTCAGGAGAGATGGGGTTTCACCATGTTGGCCAGGATGGTCTCCAACTCCTGACCTGAGTCGATCCACTCACTTCAGCTTCCCCAAGTGCTGGGATTACAGGCATGAGCCACAGCGCCTGGCCTGGGATTGTTTCTTTGTAAGGGACTCTTTCCCAAGCATTCATGAACCAGCCCTTTCTTTCTGCTCTGGGATGGAAAGTGTTACTCAGCTACAAGGCCTCTTGCTAATTGTGGGTTTTTATTTTTATTTCCTATTACCCTCTCGCACGCCTGATGAGATTATTTTACCGGAACTGACACAGCTGGAAGCAGCAGGCACACGTGGGGCCTCTGAGGAGGTGATGCAATTTCATTTTCATTGATCAGAAATCAGCAGGGCAGTAAGTGATGGGAAATTCCATTAGAAGAAAACTTGCAGACCATGAGCCTCAACTTCCCAGCCACACCCAGGACCCCCCAGAGGTCTTGTCTTCCTCTGGGCTAAGTCCACACTGCCCAGAGGATGGGAAGTGCTCTCCTCCCGGAAGAATGAAAGACCAAGGCCATACTGCTGGCCTGAGAGAGCACTGGCCAGGGGTGGGGGACATCGTTGGACTCCCTGAACCAAGAGGACCCCTCCGTGCTTCCCTGTGGATCACAGCGAAGTCTTCCAGGGCTGCAGACTACACATCCTCACAAGCAATCTCCACAGCCCCTTGGGATCCCTTTAAAAATGTCCCCCAGCCACTCGCAGAGATGGTCCTGAAGGCACTTACCATTTGTTGAGTGCCTACTATGTGCCAGGCACTGTGCTAGGTTGTGCCCGGACTCTGGACTTCACCTAACCCTTTAGGATGAATGTTCTTCTCCCTCTCTCTCCTGGAAAGGCGATGAAGCAGAAGTCTAGGAAGGTAAAGGAGAGAGCCAGTTGGTCCCAACGCCTTCCTGAGCGCCAGGCCAAACTCTCCCAAGCAGCAAAGGAAAGCTAAGTGTCAACAGGAGAGCTCACACCTGAGTCCTAAGACAGCGTGAAGCACATCTGATGGACTAACCTACTCTTCCAGATGCAGCAGATGACAGACTGACTAATCCACCTCCATCAACCTCAACACCCAACAACAGCACTCCTGTGTCCAAGGCAGGAACCACAGGTGGGCTTCTCTTCAGAATGCATAGAATGGGTACTGTTTTAGCAGTTAAAATCCTTCCAACTGTTTGCCTGGCAAATATTGCTCTGCTTACCAAAGGCCTATGGAAAAAACAGCAAGCAGCTCTTCAAAAAAGACAAGTTCTATGAAAAACACCACCAGCCAGGCAGCTCTCCAGACCTCCATGGGCCATTCTGCCATAGGAAAGATGGATCAGAGAAGAACCAGGCCACAGCCATGAAATGAATACTGCTCCCAACTACTCCTCACTGTTAAAATGGAAATTTTACATGGATAAGTGATAGCAAAGCATCCAACTCAAATCTATCAGGAAGCTTTTATTAAGCACCTCATCTGTGCCTCAACAAGGCAAAGAATATATAAGACACGGACCTCAGACTCAATGAGCTTACAGACTAGGAGATGGCCCCATAAGAATACCTAGCACACAGTTACTTATTGATCTTGTTTACAAAACACAACACAACATCATAGCAGAAATGGAAGCCAGGGTAACAGAAGAAATTAAAAACAAAACTGGAGGAAATTTTGAACCAAAAAAAAAAAAAATCAATCTTAAAATGCACATATAGGAATAACCTACACTTTGAGTCAAATTTGACACTACACTTCCTAAACGTCAAGAAGATAAAGGCATGCTAGGTATGGCTTTAAAGGTACACTATTTACAATGTCCAAGAGAAAAAGAACAAATCCATTGGTCAGGATTGTTCAGCTCCAATTATTTCTCAGCTACTCGAAATGGGATAAGACTAGAGGCAAGCAAGGCTTGCAGCCCTATTTCCCAGATCTCTTTGGGCAAGAAATAATGAGAAGGCTTGAGTGTGAGGCCAGCTAGTCTCACTTTTTCCACTGATAGACAAGAATAACGACCCCACAGGGTGTTGGTGGTTTGCTGAGGTCAGAGAGCCGGTCAGTGGCAGAGCTCGGACACGGACCTGGTATCTTTACACCACACTGATAGTGCCTTCCTCCCTCGTGAAGCTGCTCTGCCTTGCCCTTTCAAATCCACAGGCGGGCTGGATGGGTAGACGCTCACGTGATGGTTGGGCAAGGAGGAGACCTGTTCTGGATTAAAGGGGACCTGAGAACCAAAGAACTAAATGAGCTATGTAGATTTCGTTTGGATGCCAGTTCTAATTAGACAACTGTAAAAAGCCATTCTGGGGACAATCAGGTAAGTCTGAACTACAACTTGGGATTAGATCATGCGAATCATGTCAGTTTTGGCCAGGAGCAGTGGCTCACACCTGTAGTATCAGCACTTTGGGAGGCTGAGGTGGGCAGATTGTTTGAACCCAGGAGTCTGAGACCAGCCCAGGCAACATAGTGAAACCCTATCACTACCAAAGTTAAAAAAAAAAAAAAAAATAGCTGGGTACAGTGGTGTGTACCTGTAGTCCCACCTACTTGGGAGGCTGAGGTGGGTGGACTGCTTGAGCCTGGGGAGGTAAAGGTTACAATAAGCTGTGACTGCACCACTGCACTCCTGCCTGAGCTGCAGAGTGAAACCCTGTCTCAACGTTTTGTTAAGTGATAACATTATGTATACATAAGAAAACGATGAAGCAGCAGGGCGCGGTGGCGCACACCTGTAATTCCAACATTCTGGGAGGCTGAGGTGCTTGGATCACCTGAGGTCAGGAGTACGAGACCAGCCTAGCCAACATGGTGAAACCTCGACTCTACTAAGCATACAAAAATTAGCCAGGCATGGTGGCGCACACCTGTCATCCCAGCTACTCAGGAGACTGAGGCAAGAGAATCACTGAACCTGGGGGGGTGGGGGTTGCAGTGAGCTGAGATCATGCCACTGCACTCCAGCCTGGGCGAGAGGGCAAGACTCCATCACAAACAAGAAAAGAAAGAAAGAAAGAAAATGATGAAGCATCATGATATCATTGGCTTCAAAATACTTCAGCAATGAACAAAAAAGATGGAACAAATCTAGCCAAAAGTTCATTGTTAAGTCGAGGTGACACAGCTATGGAAGGGTTCATTATATTATTCTTTCTATTTTATTCAGTTTTGTTTTGTTTTTTTACTTAAAAGTTACCATTCACTATTGGAAACATCTTCTAAAAGAACAGCATTGACCAGAACCAAGAGATTCAGTCTTGAGTCGATATCAGGGCCAGCCAAGCCTTTTTTCAAAGAAGTGTGGGTTTCTCCTTTCCTTGGAAGGGCTTTCCTCCCAGAGAACTCCCTAGGGTGGCCCCAGCTATCTCTAAAGCTCCTTTCAAAAATCACCATCTACTGACCCCCACTCTTACTCCTGCTCCGGGAAGGTACCAAGCACTCCCGGGCTGCTAATGTTTAGAAGAACATGGAAAAAGGCAATATGCATCATGCCTGGGCGTAACATCTGAAGCCTTTTAAAGTGGTAACTATCACAATCATTACTGAGCAAAAATGAGTCTGTTTACCAAAGTTAGCAGCCTAAGGTTACATAACAGCTTGATTTCAAGCTTTGAGCCAAAGTCTGATTAAGAAAAATATGCATCCATTACTTAATGGGTTAAGAAAATATTTTTAACACTTTCAGTGAGTTTAAAAAATCAGATGTTTACCAGCCATTGTTTTTGCATACACTGTCTTTTATCTCAGCATGAATGTTTTATAAGCACCTTAATTGCTTTGCAAAGCCTCAACTGAACTGCTCCCAATTGGGCTGGTTCTCTAGTGTGGCTCTGAAGGTAAAAGGCCCAATGGTAAGTGGGCTTCTGGTCATGTCGGGGCCCACACCAGCCCCCATCATCCAGCACACCCTCCAACTTCAATACGCATCACCACCCTGCAAACTGCCCAGAAGTACTCTGTGCCATGGACTTCTTCACGGGGACCCCAATATGTGACCAAGGACACAGTCACACTCAGCACCAGCCTTCTGAAGGACACATAGCAATGCTTCTTCCATGCACACAGCGTTCTACACATTTCCTTTTTTTTTTTTAGACAGAGTCTCACTCTGTCGTCCAGGCAGGAGTGCAGTGGTCCAATCTTGGCTTACAGTAACCTCTGCCTCCCTGGTTCAAGCAATTCTGCTGCTTCAGCCTCCCAAGTAGCCGGGATTACAGGAAGCCACCATCATGCCCCGCTAATTTCTTTCTGTATTTTTAGTAGAAACAGGGTTTCACCATGTTGGCCAGGCTGGTCTCCAACTTCTGACCTCAGGTGATCTGCCCACCTCGGCCTCCCCAAGTGTTGGGACTGCAGGCGTGAGCCACTCTGCCCAGCCTTTCTACACATTTTCAAACACTCTCATTTGACCTTCAACAATCTTTTTAAATAGAAAGGGAATCACATTTTCAATTCTACAGGTCTAAAAAATAATTCATTCAAACATCTGGGTGACTCCTATGAGTCCTTCTTTCTCAAGGACCTGCCTCTGGTCAGCTGCAGAGCAAAGACGACACAAGCTCCAGTTTCTACTGCGGTGCTCCTGGCTACCTGAAGGCACCACTTCCTCGAAGAGAATCACCAGGAAACAGGAAGAATAAAGACAGAAACCTATCTGTGGCATGTCCAAGCTGCCAAATCCTTCCAAAACATGTATCATCTAAGCAAGAGGAAAAGATGGGGCGCCAAGACCCAAAGAAGATATTTTCGTTGATCACACCTCAGCGGAGTAGAGTTATAACCACCACCAAATATTGAGTTGCTCCACACAGACCAGAACGTTGATGGGAAGACATTAAGTCGTAAATTTTTACAGAGACCAGAATGCTGGGGGCTGGGGCGGGGGGAGACAAATCCACTAAAGCACCAAGTGCTGAAGCCATAAAAAAGTGTAAGATTTGGGTATCCTGGGTGCAACCCCTCCTCTTAGACCCTTGCCTGCACGGACAACACTGTCATCGAAAACACACTGATCCCTCAACTCAAAAAGCTATCTGTAAAAAGATGTAATAGGCTGGGCGCGGTGGCTCACGCCTGTAATCCCAGGACTTTGGGAGGCTGAGGTGGGGGAATCATGAGGTCCGGAGTTCAAGACCAGCCTGGCCAACTTGGTGAAACCTCATCACTACTAAAAATACAAAAAGAAAAAAAAATTAGCCAGGCGTGGTGGCATGCCCCTGTAATCCCAGATACTCAGGGGACTGAGGCAGGAGAACAGTTTGAACTCGGGAGGCAGAGGTTTCAGTGAGCCACGTTCGTACCACTGCACTACTCCAGCCTGGGTGAGAGAGCAAGACTTCACCTCCCAAAAAAAAAAAAAAAAAGATGTAATAAGCTGTCAACATCTAGGAGCTCCTCATGAACGCGGCTGAACGCAGAAGAGCTCATGTCAATCCAGAGTTCAGATTAAGACCGAGGGGGTAACATAAAGGGTGATTTGGGCCCCTGGGTTACTGTAGCATGACCCAAGCAAAGTGCACACATCTACATAACACCACAAAGGAGGAAACTGGCTTCCTCCCATCACAAATGTCGCTTATTCTATGGGTGTGAGCAGTTTTTTTTTTTTTAGATAGTCTCTGTCAACCACGCTGGAGTGTGGTGGCACCATCTTGGGTCACTGCAACCTCCACCTCCCGGATTCAAACAATTCTGCCTCAATCTCCCGAGTAGAGGGGACTACAGGCGTGTGCTACCATGCCCAGCTCATTTTTGTATTTTTTAGTAGAAAAGGGGTTTCACCATATTGGACAGACTGGTCTCGAACTCCTGACCTGGTGATCCACTCACCTCAGCCTCCCAAAGTGCTGGGATTACAAGCGTGAGCCACTGTGCTCAGCCAGGTATGAGCTGTTTCTTTAGTCCACTTTCTGCCACCATGGTGGAGCCCTTGAAAGCCCCTGTTGCTACCATGATAGAAAACAATGAAACTTATGAGGCAACTTAATAACCACTGACCACCTTCTGACTCCAACTAAGCTGAGTGACATTTTTAGGAAGAGCATTAACGCTGAAAACAAACCTTTCCAATTTACGGGACGAGGTAGTCTGGGCAGAGGAAGGGTGGGGACAGAGTGAGTGGGTCCAGAACACAAAACAGCGACCACAGTCCCCAAACATCCCAGCTGGAAGGAGGGCAACCCCGGAGGGGTCAAGACAGAAGGCCTAGGCCCAGTTGTGATGGCTCATGTCTGTAATCCTAGCACTTTGAAAGGCTGAGCAGGAGGATCACTTCAGCCTGGCAGTTTGAGGCCAGCTAGAGCAACAGAGTAAGACCGAATCCCTACAAAAATTTTAAAATTAGGCCGGGTGCAATGGCTCACATCTGTAATCCCAGCACTTTGGGAGGCTGAGGCATGCATATCACAAGGTCAAGAGATCGAGACCATCCTGGCCAACATGGTGAAACCTCATCTCTACTTAAAAATACAAAACTTAGCTGGTTGTGGTGGTACATGACTGTAGTCACGGCTACTCGGGAAACTGAGGCAGAAGAATGGCTTGAACCTGGGAGGCAGAGGTTGTAGTGAGCTGGGATTGTGCCACTGCATTCCAGCCTGGCAAGAGAGTGAAACTCCATCTCAAAAAAAAAAAAAAAATTAGCTGGGTGTGGTGGTACACACCTATAGTCTGGGCTACTCAGGAAGATGAGATGGGAGGATCGCGTGAGCCCAGGAGTTCAAGGCTGCAGTGAGCTCTGACCGTGCCACTGCACTCCAGCCTGGGTGACAGAGGGAGATATTTTCTCAAAAAAAAAAGAGAGAGAGAGAGAGAAAGAAGGCCCACCTAAGCCATGGCCCCATGCAACTCTCCAACCACATGTCAAAGGTCATTCCTACCATCCCTTCTGGGCGCTCCTCACCAGGACAGGCCTAACTACCCACTGCCATGTGTGGGTGCAGGGTAAGGCCCTGCTCAGCAAGCCTGTGGTCTGATACTAGAGTCATATCTTGCCATTACACCCGTGGCCATACCAGTTGTAGTCCAGAACCTTCCATCTTGCTGTTGGTTCTCTATGGCCTGGCTTCCTGACCCTGTTTGGCATGAACCCTTGACCAGTTGGGGCTTTAATCCCGGAATCCCATGCACCTGCAACCTCCTTGCCTGAACCTGCTCACACTCCTCCAAGCACAGGCCTCTGCCCTTATCTCAATAACCTGCCTGCTGGCTTCCTCCCCATCTGATAGTTTCACTTCTGGCTCCTCTCAGGCAGCAAAGAGGAGTAAGAAAGCCACGGGCTGCAGCCTGGCGAGGCAGTCAGGAACGTAGCAGCTGCCCTGATTCAACCTTCCTCCTAGTCTAACTACTGCGTCTTCCTCCTCCATTCCCCCGTGACTCCATGAAACTTGAGTTCACAAACTTTAAAAGTTCACTGGTGAGGCCAGGTGCAGTGGCTCACACCTGGAACCCCAGCACTTTGGGAGGCTGAGGTGGGAGGATCGCTTGAGCCCAGGAGTTTGAGATCAGCACAGGCAACACAGTGAGACCTCACCTCTATAAATCCTTAAAAATTAGCCAGACGTGATGGCGCATGCCTGTGATTCCAAGTACTCAAGAGGCTGAGGTGGGAGGATCACTTGAGCTCAGAAGGCTGAGGCTGCCGTGAGCCATGATCCCACCACTGCACTCCGTGATCCCACCACTTTGGGCCAAAGAGCAAGACTCCAGCTGAAAAAAAATGTCACTGGTGAGGTGTAGTAGATGGCTTAGAAGTCATTGTTATAGGTCAAGGTCTCTTAGGTTGAATGGCACCTGTGTTGCTGGGTCTGCCATGATGAGGACCCTGTAATGGTCTTCAGTAAGACTGGGGTGAAGGGGCTAAACCTCACTATAGCGTGCAAGCTCAACCCAGGCCTCAGCAGAATTTATACATACAAAATTTATATTTATATGCATTACATGTTTATATAGGCATGTATACATGCACATGTATATAGTATGTATGTGCATGTATTTATATAAATATGCATGTATATACATAAATATGCACATATCTGTATATATACGCATATACACACACCTCTCATTTAAAACAAAATAAAGCAATTAAAAGGGAAAAAACAGAGAAAGTCAACACATACCTACCCCTACTACCACTAGCAACACTCACAACCCCACTGCTAAGATCTTGTCCCAGGTTTCTGAGAAACATCACTGAAAACTACCTAATCTCTAAATGGCAGGGTCTGCCTACTGGCTTTGTCTAGGGACTGGACTCCAGGTGCTCTCCTAAACTGTCCTTGTCACCTTCTTCCCATCAGGAGAAAAGGGGAACCTAAACCTGAACCACTCCAGAGATGGGCTATTTTAAGGATTTAAAGAGAGGAAGGCAACACAGGGTCTCACTGTGTCGCCCGTGCTAGTCTCAAACTCCTAGGATGAAGCGATCCTCCCACTTCACCCTCCAGTGAGGGTGGTAACATCTCAGGCAGCACCAACATCTATCTCCAGCATTCTGTCATCTTATGATCAACTATGTAACTGCAGACATCCAGGGAAACTTGAATCTAAGAACTAGATGTCCCCAAATAAATGGTTTCTCTGTAAAAGTCAAACGTGGATCAGAAAACAAATGTGAGAAGAGTCCCAGGAACGCCTGTTGCATAGGGGCGTCCTACATCCAATTCTACACAAATCAACTTTTCCCCCAGGGAGGGTGGAGGTACAGCCGAGAAGAATGCTGGACTGGACAGACTCAAGGCAGGGGAGAAATGGTATTTTTGCTCTTGAGATTCAAATTCCTCAAGTCATAGTTGAAATCCCACTGCTGTAATTGTTTTAATACACTGTCTTCACACACACAAGAAGACGGCTTTAAAAAGTTGCACTTCCAGGTTCCCTGGTTAAAAACCCATCCTTCTCCTGGGTGCTATGGTATAGAAGCTGTGTTGAACTCACTAGCAGCTGTCACAATCTGGCACTTGCTTGGGCTGTGACCAGAGCAGTCTTCCACCCACCCAGAGAAGGCACAGGCTCTGCCGGCAGAGCAGGGGTTAATGGAAGCTGACCGCAGCACAGTTGTTAAGGTAATCAATACCACTGAGATACTAAAGCAGCATAAGCCACAATATTGATTGCCAAGCAGATGATAAAACTGTTTATTATGATAATTGCAGGGTCCCTGCAAGATGCTCCCAGCGCTTCCTAAAGCTGTTTACAAAACTAATAAAGATTTGCCATTTCAAGGTCTTCCGTTGTAACTGTCCCCCTCCCCTCAATTTCCCACCCCCAAAAAGCAGGCCTCATCCCTGGATGATTAACATGTTCTTCCCAGGGACAGGCACTCCATGGCCGTCCTGGGTGGAGCTTCACTCTCACAGCCTCTAAGGAACAGACTGTCCTTCTCCACCCCACCCTGCCCCCAACTTCAGGAAGGGGAGGACGGAAGCACAGCCGACAGCCACTCAGGGCCTTCAGATTTCCTCCTTAGAACCCGCCATGTGATAATTGTGAGGTTTTATCGATGGAGGGGGGCTGCTCAGGCCTCCTTGGGCTGACATCCATTTGTTCTAACACATTTAAGAAACCACACCACCTTGGTTTGTAATTAAAACTTCTCTGGAGAACTTGGTGGCCATGAAACTAACTGAACATGGTCAAATGCTGACTGCAGAATGCATTTCCGCCAACACTACTCAACTGTGACTTGGGTTGCTGAACCGGGCTTGGGTCTCAAGTTCTAGCATGCCCAAAGCACCCATTTCATTTTTATTAGCAGTGGAAATTAACTCCTTCTTGGTCACAGACACCACTGTTTTCCTCGAGACACAAGGTCTTGAATTATCAGCACGATCTCCAATGCTGTGAGCTCACGTTCAGGAGGAACTGCAAAGCAGACATGTTTATCAATATAAGTAGGCACCTCGCAGGTAGTATAATCATATTCTTCAGACAGCTCAGGGGAAAGCCACTGGGTCTTGAGATTAAGGATGGCAGCCCCAGGACTTCAGGGCTCTGCAAATACACCAAAGGTATGTTTTCAGAGTGTGAAATGGGGAAAAAAAAATAGAACCCAGCCAGGTGCTATGGCTCACACCTGTAATCCCAAGAACTTTCAGAAGCCCAGGCAGACCGCTTGAGCCCAGGAGTTTGCGATCAGCCTGGGCAACACGATGAAAATCCCAACTCTACAAAAAACACAAAAATTATCGAGGTGTGGTAGTGAGCACCTGTAGCCCCAGCTACTCGGGAGACTTCGGTGGGAGTCCAGGAGATGGAGGCTGCAGTGAGTCGTGAGAGCTATAATCAGGCCACTACACTACAGCCTGGGCGACAAAGTGAGATCCTGTCTCAAAACAAAGAACCCAAGTTTCTTTGTTTGTTTGTTTGCTTGAGACAGAGTCTCACTCTGTCACCCAGGCTGGCGTGCCGTGGCACGATCTTGGCTCACTGCAACCTCCGCCTCCCAGGTTCAAGCAATTCTCCAGCCTCAGCCTCCCGAGTTGCTAGTACTACAGGCGGGTACCGTCACGCCTGGCTAATTTTTCGTATTTTTAGTAGAGACAGCATTTCACTGTGCTAGCCAGGATGGTCTCAATCTCCTGACCTTGTGATCCGCCCGCCTCGGCCTCCCAACCTGCTGGGATTGCAAGTGTGAGCCACTGTGCCCAGCCAGAACCCAGGTTTTAAGAAGAACTCAGTAGTTATTCCAACAGCAACTAACAGGCAAGCACCCGTCCCTCACTCAGTGCTCAACAGGTTTGGCTGAACCCACAGCAGCTAAGACTATTTTAGCTGTAACAGACCTCTATAGCACGAAGCCTTCAAAACCACACTTGCAATTGAAGGGACACTACTTTGAGAGCTGACAGGCCAAAGACGATGTGGAGGCTGCTGCCACCTCCCCAGTCGCAGCATGGAGAAATCATTCAGTGCTCCTGGTCTCCTGTTACCACCGCCACCTCAGTTTAAGTAGAGGGACCTCTGCCTGCCCTATTTTCTTCCCATTCCGCTGCGCCCAGCGGCTCTGGGAGGTCACTGTCCACAGACAGTGCCCGCGTACACGTGCGTGCTTCAAGGTTGTGGACCAGCACAGACATGCAGCTCCTTTGTAGACATCTGGCTCTGCCCCACCTACTCCTAATCACAAAGAAATCAGAACACTGGAGCCAGTTTTATGTAGAGTATCATTCCTTTGCCAAAGACCTTGCCATGAACTCATGGATACCACAGCATGGCTGGAAGGGAGGCACCAGGGATTCCTTTAACCTGGTTACCTGCTCTTGAAGGAACTGTTTGGCAACCAGGAATGGCCGGAGGAAATCTGAGGCTTCCCTAGGACTGCATTTCATGAATCATCTGCTCCTACGCAAAATGGCAAAGGACAGACAAACGCCAACTCCTGAACTCCAAGCTGGACGCCCTATTCATTCACATATGCCCACAGGGCCTGTGTTAACAAACACTTCCCTGGATTTGGTACCAAGAAAAAGTTTAATATTAAGTCTGGCTAATTCTGCTGTTACCTTTTAACCTCACTTGCACGTATCTGTCCTCCCAACAATAACTTCAGTAAAAAAAATACCCTAAGAACTATATGGTCCACACTTGGAAACCCGCCCAACAAGGCCAGTCCAGCCTGCCTAAGTGCTAAGAACCATTTAGGAGCATTGTAAACCATTAGGGCCATTAGCTCTAATTTGACCTCCACAAAATAAATCAACCCACTAGGAACAAATTTAGAAGCTTTCCAAAGTCAAGTTCTCAAAACCTGCAAGGCTCATGAGCACAGGCTAGGGTGGAGAACAGCCAGCCAGTCCCAGAGCAACTCTTCCTGCTCCCACCTTCCCTGCAGCCGACTGAAGGGTACACGCTTAGCTGGGACATGGACCCACGATCTTTCTCCAGCCACTGGATCAGTGCGCTGTGGCCATCAAGGGTCGGCATGCAGGCTGGACACCCCCCAACACTTCTGTTTAAGGGATTGGCTCCAGCCTTCCTCTGAGCTCACACCATATACAATCTCCCCCTGCACTGCTCTAATCGCTTCTTTTCAAAACACACGGATTTCTGGATTCATTTCCAAGTGATCCTCACTGGACTTCAATTATGCTAACTGGTTCCCAGCAACGGGTCAGGGTTCACCCAGCCTTTCAATCTATAAAGGCGGATATCATGTACATTAAGAGCCATGATTCCCCACATTAATACATGTGTCAACACAATAAATAATTTCTCCAACAAAACTTATAACCATCAGCATACACTATAAATTTAAATTGCAAAATCATCTTAATTTTTCATCTTTATTCTTCACTGATAATTATTGACTGCATGTTTTAATACTGATGGCACCGCCTTGATGAAGCAGCAGGCAATGAAATAAACTATGGTACCGGCCAGGCTCAGTAGCTCATGCCTATAATCCCCACACTTTGCAAGGCCAAAGTGTGAGGATCACTTGAGTCTCTGAGTTTGAAAACAAGCCTGGACAACATAGGGAAACCCCATCTCTACAAAAACAAAACAAAACAAAACAAAAATTAGCCAGAATTGGTGGGCACACCTGTGGTCTCAGCTAATAGAGAGGCCAAGGCAGGAGGATCATTTGAGCCCAGAAGTTTGAGGCTGCAGTGAGGCAAGATCACACCACTGCACCCCAGCCTGGACAAGAGACCAAAACCTGTCTCAAAAAAATAAAAGTAAGAGCCAGGTGTGGCAGTTCACACCCGTAATAACAGCACTTTGGGAGGCCGAGATGGGTAGATCACCTGAGATCAGGAGTTTGAGACCAGCCTGGCCAGCATGGTGAAATCCTGTCTCTACTAAAAACGCAGAAATGAGTCAGGCATGGCAGTGCATGCCAGTAATCCCAGATACTCAGGAGGCCTAGGCAGTACAAAAACTTGAACCCAGGAGGTGGAAGTTGCAGTGAGCTGTATGTCACTGCATTCCAGCCTGGGCAACAGAGGAGACACCGTCTCAAAAAAAAAAAAAAAAAAAAAAAAAAAAAAAAAAAAAAAAAAAAAAAAAAAAAAAAAAAAAAAAAAGAAAGAAAGAAACCATGGCACCTCCAAAGTCCACTAGGCAATGCAAGAACCAGGCTAAGAACAAGCATACTAGATAAGGAGATGGTGCACATGGATGAGTCAACAATCCTTTGGTTGTTTCAATGATAGAAACATACCGTATAATCATTTCACTCATCTTTACAGGGCAGAAGGAAGAAATAAGTGGGGAGAATATAGGCCATACGAGTTAGCAGTAACAGGAGAACCAGGACGCAGCACATCGAGTTCTATAACCCAGGAAGAATTGCCAAAAGCTGAGTAATCCATTCCAGCTCCACCCTGCATGGATTTCCAGGTATCAAATTATATGTTAATTATGCGGATGCAAAGTTATATGTGGGGAAGTGGTGTGAGTCAGCACCCAGGGGGTGGAAATTCAGTAAAAATTCAGTTCTGTCAAGCATGTTTCATGCACAGGCCTGGGGCTCCTCTGGCTCAAGAAAAGAGGAAGTGGGAGTCGGGAGGCCCAAACCTTCCCCTAACAAGGTTTCCACAGCCAATCGGCTGGCCCTCTCTAGACCAACTTTCCCGACTTATAAAATGGCACAAGGTCTTTTTTTTCCCTTTCTGTTCAAATCGAAAAGTGCTAAGTCCTGGGCCCATTTCTGACTCAGCCAGTCAAAAGAGGGGCATGCCTCCCTAACTGCAGCAGGGTGGGAAAGGGCAGCTGCACTTAGTGCGACGGAGGGGAAGCCAGTACACCCGTCCCTTGGCAAATTCTGAGGTTTAAGACAGCACAGAGTTCTCCCAGGTCCTGGCCTGTAAATGCCAGGGAAACGCACTGTACCTGTGAAGAGACAGAACACAGGGATCCGAAACTGCTCTGAAGCCCATGTCCCAGGCTGCAAGAACGCTATCAGTCTCACACATCGTGCCCCTGCCTCTGAGGCCCGCATCACCACATACTGATCTTGCCCTGATTTGAAGCGGGAGAGAGCTATGGGGAAGTCCAGGCCTGTCCCAGCCAGGGATGGGTCAAACAGATAGGAACTGAGTGCTGAAGACCTTGCTGCAGCTGCTGAAGGATCTTAAAAGGGATCCACCTTGGAGAAGCTGAACACTCTCTTCTTTCCAGTTCTTCTCACTTTCAATGATTTTTTTTTTTCTAATAATGTACCCAATAGGCAGATATCAGAGAAGCACTAAACTAACACCTTGGAATGGGTCAAAAATGGCTGGGCACAGTGGCTCGCTCCTGTAATCCCAGCACTCTGGGAGTCAGGCGGGTGGATCACTTGAGGCCAGGAGTTCGAGACCAGCCTGAGCAACATGAGCAAACCCTGTCATGACTAAAAATACAAAAATTAGCCAGGTATGGCAACACACGCCTGTAATCCCAGCTACCTGAGAGGCTGAGGCACGAGAATCGCTTGAACCCAGGAGGTGGAGTTTGCCGTGAACCGAGATCACACCACTGCACTCTAGCCTGGGCGACAGAGTGAGACACTGTCTCAAAAACTAAAATTAAAAAAAGAGAGAGAAAGAAATGGATCAATAACAAAGAAGTCCTATACACAGCACAATATGTACGGTATAGCATGAGTACCATAAAGTAGAGCAGTCCCTGCTTATCCGAGGCTGCATTTTCCATAACTTTGGTTACCCACAGTACGGTACAATATGATACTTTTGAGAGAGAGACCATATTCCCATAACTGTCACTATAGTATATTATCATTCTATTTTATTATTAGTTATCACTGTTATCTCTTACTGTGCCTAATTTATAAATTGAATTTCATCATAGGTATGTAGGTAGAGAAAAAGACATAGCCTTCCTAGGGTGTGACACTATCCTCCCTTTTGGGTATCCACTAAACATCTTGGAATGTTTCCTCCGAGGACTTGGGGGAATCACGTCATGGCTAGGTGTGTATGCTCGGAGGTGGCATGCCAGCACAGAGGCCATTTAACAGCAGCAAATCTGCACCAGACTTTGGGCCTCAAGTTCATTACTCACATGACAGGTATAGGATCATCTTTACCCCATTGGGTTGTAAGGATTAATGAGACAGTGAGGTATTTAGCACAGTAGATGCTTAATAAGGGTTAGCTATTAATGCTTATATTAGTATTTTTTAACATTTATACAAAGAACACGTTCTCATGTCTTTTGCACAGCAATCCAACAAAGTCCGTATTCTTACTTTTGACGTTGAGAGAAGTGGAGAGACTTGTCCATGATCACACAAAAGTACTCAGACTTCCAGGCCAGTGTATTTTCCATCATGTTTTTCCAGGGTGTTTCACCATACCCCCCTGGCCAGGGGCTAGATGGTTCCAGGCAGGAGTGGGTGAACACTGTACATTCTAATCATTAGCCAGTCAATGTTTATCTGAGCCAATTCAACCAGCACAAGTCTGTGATTGCTCAGATATAACTGCTTGGCATGATGCTAAGGTGGGTATTTGGGGTTTTAACAGAGGAGCCCATGAAAAGAAAAATGTAAAGCAAATAATACAGTAGAGGCAGTGCAAAGATACAACAAAATGATGCCCTAAGTTGATGGCGGTGGGGGGCTCTCTTCCCCTCTCACAGGCTGTCACTGAACTGATCTTCCTGACACAGTCAACCATTAAAAGTCCCCAATTGGCAGGTCCTGGTTTCCTCTAAGTATCCATCTCCCTCCTTGCTACAGTAGAGCTTCCAAAATGAAAGGGTTTCTCCGTCTTCCTCCAGGCTTCCTGAGAAAGGTTATGAGATGGGTTATCAGCCTCCCTGACCTCTGCAGCCATCAACAGCACTTCTGCCTCTCCCATCCCCCCAAGCAAGGATCCTACAGCTCAGAGCCAGCTCCCCGGCCTTCCCCCATTAATGCCTTTCCCCTCCAACAGCTATCACAAGAGGGCTGTTTAGTGAGAGGACCTCCGGCTGACCTTTGCTGACAGGCTCCAAGCTCTCCCTGTAAACGGATCTAATGTGAGGCGGAGTAATTAGCAACCAAGCAGTAATTGCAGCTTCTGACTATGCTGGGCCAAGATTGCAAAAATTCCCTGGGGTGGGGGGGCCTGTTAGGGATCCGAACCCACACAAAGGCATCTACTCACAGCCAAAACAGGGGACTCAGCAACATTTCTCAGGGAGGCCAGCACTTCTCCGGGTCTTAATTAAAGTGGGACCCACGTAAAGAGACAGACAGCAAAAGGAAATCAGCAAATAAAGGAGATTGACCAAGAAAGAAACGCAAGGCTTGCTTGGAAGAGCCCATTCAGAAAGGTGCACGCTTTCAAGGTAGATGGCCATGCACGAGAAACTCATTCCAGCCATGGAAGGAAGGCAGCAAAGAGCCTTCGAGAGGCATCAAAAACTGTGAAAAGGCCAGGTGTGGCGGATCACCTGAGGTCAGGAGTTCAAGACCAGCCTGGCGAACATAGTGAAACCCCATCGCTACTAAAAATACAAAAATTAGCCAGGTGTGGTGGCAGATGGCTGTAATCCCAGCTACTTGGAGGCTGAGGCTGGAGAATCCCTTGAACCCGGGAAGCGGAGGCTGCAGTGAGCCGAGATCACACCACTGTACTCCAGAGCTGGTAACACAGCTAGCCTCCATCTCAAAAAGGAAAAAAAAAAAAAACTGCAAAAAGGCAGGACACGATGACAAGTCCACCTGGCCTGGCTGGCCAGCACCCTCCCCCAGCCCGCGCCTATCACCCACTCAACAAAAATCATTCCTTACCCAAGCAGCCTGTATGCCCTACTGTTCACCTTAGAAGATTCTAGATGCCAGTCCGTGTGGTCTACCCTAAGAGATCTATAGAATCAACTGCTATGATTTGGTGATTCCACCAGACCCATCCACAGGCCTCCCATAAGCTGCCTACATGTATGTAACATGTTTCAGAATAACGTGCCAAATTCCCACTGAGAAATAAAGAGGTGAGAACTTCCATAGAGAGCTGCCCTCTTCATGACTCTAAAAATACCTGTACCTGCACAAAAAAGAACACTGTCAGATGAAAAAGAATCATCCTTCCTCACTCTAACCGGACAGTAAGAGACACCCAACAGCACAGCAGCACCTGTCTCTCTAACCGGACGGTAAGAGACACCCAACAGCACAGCAGCACATGTCTCATCCTTCCTAAGCAAACCCCTCATTTTTCAAGCCCACCACCCCTCACTCCAGTTTCCTTTATCTGCTTTGTACTAGAAAAGTCACTTCGCTCAACTGCTGTTTGTTCACTATAACTCCTGAACCTCTGTCCTCAGGAGAGGCAGCAAGTTCAGGGGGCACGGTAGCTTTCCCACGTGGACCAGACTTTCTGCCAATCTGAATTATACCCTAGACGTCTTCAGACTCCATTTCCTCTGCCACTGTGCTGCCCGATCCCCCAAAGCATTCGAGGCTGTAGAGACTCTCTGGGTTGAATCCAGTTATAAAAACCAGGGCAGCAGCAGCCGAGTGCACTCATTCACCCTCCATTTCCTTCTCCAAACAATTAATATACTTAATAACTCCAGCCCCGATGACAGACTTCTCAGGCACCCCTCTATTAACCTCTCCCCGCTACAAGCAGTGGGTCTCCACCAGAATTCTTCTGTTCCCTATCACTTAATCATTTTTTAATCCACAACAAGGACTCTGTGCCACACTGTGGTTTTGTTCTCTCTTAATCTTTTATGAGGGACCTTATCAAAAGCTTTTAGAAAATACAAGTGAATTTTGCCTACCAGGTCATCTTTATTATTTTAGAATTCTTTGTGAAGAAATTACAGACTTTAACATTGTAAATGAATATTTAAGACTCAGCATTCACTTGGACGTGCAAGTCTGATTCAGGTTGTATTTCAGTCGCTGTGATACTTCCACCTTTAGAAGGATCCTTGTGTGCCTCCTGGGAAGGAATGACTTCTCCTCCCCAAGTCCCCAGGTGCAATTTCTGGGATTCCCCCAAGACTTTCTGGACCAGCTGAAACTGAGTCGATGTTGAGTACCGACGGGACTTAGAGTGCATTAACAGAACCTCAAACGAAGGAGAAAGTCACCAAGCCAAGGGGACCGGGATATGGCAGCCTCCCCACTTTCCACCTCTTCTATCTTTCCCCAGGTGGATGGCAGGGAACAGCACGGGCTCCCCTGCCTCACAGCTGGCCCCCACATCTGCAGGGAGCCAGTGACAGCTTCCTGATGTTGACACCACTTACGTTGCCTCCTAACACCTGTTTGTTGCAGCTATTATTTCTAATTAGCACTTCTCAACAGAACCAGCGCTGAGCCAAGCGCAAGATTCCCCCTGACGGAACAATTAAAGATGCACAAGGGGCGGGGGTGTTTGCTAAAATTATTTTCTTGGCAGGTTTCAAGGTAAACCGTCTAGTCAAATGCACATCTCTTCAAGAGCTGCCTGTGGACAGGGGTGAAAAGCTGTAGCAATATTCTGGAACCCCTGTTTGAAAGGCTTCCCATGAAGTAAAATAAAGGGTTAAGGCAATCCAGTTACACCAGTGTGTTTTCCTGATCACCGGGGGCATCCTCAGCCTTCCCAGTCACCTGCTCCTAATGCCCCATTTAGTTCAACGCTGCGCTCCAATCACCAAAAACGTAGACATGGTTCCCACCTCCACAGCCAGATGAGAGGTGCCTGCCACTTCTCCAAAACGAGACAGCGAAATTAACACATTTCAGAAAATATTCCGCAGAGTGTGGAGTCCAGGGTATGCTTTATCCTTCAGGAAAATCATCAATGTCGAGTCATAAATGAATGTCAATTAAAGGGGTCTCCATAAACAAGCTGCCCAAACATTCCCCTCCATGCCAGACATGCCTCTCCAATCTGGGTGCCCTGGAGGACAGAACGGGAGCTGCAGGTCCAGGCACTCCATTATGGCAACCCAGCAAGCCATTCGGCACCAACTTAATGAGCTCTTGAAAGGAAACAGGAAGTCTATAAAGTAATTTAAATCACTTCCAGTCCTGAAATAAAGGAAATTAAACCGCTGGCACAAACCTCTCTGATGGACACCTTCTTTGTCCCTCCAATCACAACTACAACTGCAGCAGTCATACTCCTCTCCCCAAGACCAGCCCCCAAATTCCTCTAATACGAAACACAAATGCTGTCAGTCCTCAGAGCTCCCCAAGCTACTGCAGAGGCTCGAGCCACCGACATGGCATGGTATGCAGCAAGAACACGGGAATCCGCCCACAAGCCCCACGAGGAGTCCTGCGACTCCCTAGCTCAAGACCCTGGGCCAATCACACAACTCCACGGGGCCCCAGCATTTCACCACCTACAAAGGGAAGCTCCGGGCCTGGCCAAATGACCTCTGAGATTATTAAGAGGCTCAAATGAGCACATGAGAACAGTGCCAATGGAAAACACAAATAAACATCGGTATTTTCCAGCTGCCCAAGGCCTTAGGCTCCAGAATTTCCCAATGTTCTGCTCAAGAGGCACTGTCCTAGCTTGGTAATTATGAATGCATATTCAAAAGTTATGGCCGGGCGCAGTGGCTCACGTCTATAATCCCAACACTTTTGGACACCGAGAAGGGTGGATCACCTGAAGTCAGGAGTTCCAGAACAGCCTGATCAACACGGTAAAACCCCGTCTCTACTAAAAAACACACAAAAATGAGCCCGGCGTGGTGGCGGGTGCCTGTAACCCCAGCTACTCAGGAGGCTGAGGCAGGAGAATCACTTGAACCTGGGAAGCTGAGGTTGCAGTGAGCCGAGATCATGCCACTGCACTCCAGCCTGGCAACAGAGCGAGACTCCACTTTAAAATAAATAAATGTTACTTTACTTCTCCTAAGCCTCTCAATGTAGGTACTAATTTGCATAGAATGATCAGTCCAACTAGACATGGTTTTTTTTTTTAAGGACAGAGACTGTGTCTTCTCACCTTCTGTAAACGAGTGTGCCCAGAGCACCAAGCAGCAAGAAGCAGGTCCTCCACACAGGGCTGGAGTCTACATCCCGTCAGTTACCCAGACATTCTTAAGCACCAATATGCTAACAACTATCCATCAACTCTCTACAAAAAGAGACAAACCTCGTAACAAGATAAAATCCGTAACTGGTTGTGAGCCTGCAAGGTGGGAAGGGGCTGGGGGCGTGGGATACGCCCCTGTGCAGAAATGGCCCCAGCTCCTTGCATTATCAGGCTCTGCCCTGAGTGCAACACAACCAGAGTTTTGGCAGTTTCACCTGGTAAACCTAAGCTGCCAGATGCTAAGGACTGTTTCTGGCCACAGAGTTAAGTTTACTTTGTTGATAATAATCAGCCAGATATGGACTGGTCTGACCAGTACTCTGGATGCAGGATCACAAAAAAACACAAACGAAAGAAGCTTAAGGTCAGCCTTGTTTTGCCAGCCCTCTAGGTATTACTACTGCCAATCGGTACGGTCAACCCTTGACCCCTAGGCTGGTAAAAGCCAAGAGCAAGGCTGGACATTCGGTATGGCCAAGAAAGCTGCCCAGCCTCTGAGCCGGAGCGCAAGATCTTCACGCTCTGGAAAAAGAACCGCTGGGCTCGGCTCAAAAACAGACTCTCCCAAGCCCACCCTGAGAAAGGAAATCACAAACAGAAATCTAACTTTGCTAACACTGCACAAGTGTTCTTGCAGCTTCACAAGCAGGTTCTGTGGGAATCCGCTCTATCGCTCCCATCTGTCACTGGCCAGGTAAGATGTGTCTTGCATAACAAGGCGGTCTTCATCCCACTGAAGAATTCAATGGTGCTGTCTTGCCTATGGGCTGTGAAACTTGAACAACTGGATTCTGGGGGTCCAGAAGTCGGCTTGAGCAACAGCTGTCATCCTTTAAAGGTCTCACAGTTGAGCAATAGAGTTCTTTACTCGAGAGAGCTGTTCCAACTCTTGAGTAACCACCCTTGCCCTCAAGGGCTCCCCAGGGTTAAGCCCCACTGCCTTTGCCTCACCAAGGATGCAGCGACTCAGTCTTCTCACTCCACATCTGTCTCCTCGCTTCCCAGTCAGATCACAGCCGGACGGACACAGTCAGACAAAGTTCTGGCTAAGGTGCAGTAATGTGAAAAGTAAATACCGATCGTCTCCCCCGGACTTATTCCCAGCACTCCCAATGGGAGCCAAGTTTGACTTTCCACAAAGTTCACTGGCCAGAACCAAAACCCCCACATCTGGCTGGGTGTGGTGGCTCACAC
>PVKP010030819.1:0-27570 GCA_004027715.1 Plecturocebus donacophilus
TTTATGGTGTTAGGTCTTATGTTTAAGTCTTTAATCCATCTGGAGTTAATTTTAGTGTAAGGTGTCAGGTAGGGGTCCAGTTTCTGTTTTCTGCACATGGCTAGCCAGTTTTCCCAACACCATTTATTAAACAGGGACTCCTTTCCCCATTGTTTGTTTTTGTCAGGTTTGTCAAAGATCAGATGGTTGTAGATATGTTATGTTGCCTCCGAGGCCTCTGTTCTGTTCCATTGGTCTATATCTCTGTTTTGGTACCAGTACCATGCTGTTTTGATTACTGTAGCCTTGTAATATAGTTTGAAGTCCGGTAGTGTGATGACTCCCGCTTTGTTTTTTTTTTTTGCTTAGAATTGACTTGGCTATGCGGGCTCTCTTTTGGTTCCATATGAATTTTAAGGTGGTTTTTTCCAGTTCTGTGAAGAAGGTCATTGGTAGCTTTAGACTTTTGCCTTAGAATAACTGTAGATTGATAGGAAATCCATAGATAATACAGAGTTCTGTATACCCTTAACCCAGTTTGCCCGAATGTTAACATCCTATGTAACCTTGGTACAGTTGTCATAATTAAGAAATTAACATTGATGCCTTACTCATAACTAAACTCCAGACTTTATTCAGATTTTACCAGCCTTCCACTAATGTTCTTTTCCTATTCCAGGACCCAATCCAGGATCCCACAGTGCATTTAGTGTTCCTTCGCTTTTAAAATGGGAATATTTTAGTTTCATTTATGAGTTGTCAAAAAGACCATCTCAAAATAATTCTAAGTACATAAGAAAATATAACATGATGATATGTTTCTTTACGATCATATAACAAATGGCACAATACCTATTCACACTCAGATCGGCAGTTTTTGACTTGCATTTGAACATGTAAATATTTGTTCCTTCAAAAAATATGTTTGAGCACCTAGTGTGTTTGGGATGTTATGCAAGATGCCAAGGATACTATGAATATCTTCAACTAAGGTATACTTCTCTCAAAAAGCTCATAGACTATTGGGGAATGAAGCACATTAGTCCTAATTATCATTCAATGTGTGAAGTCTCTGATTAGAGTAACCATGAGAGGTTCTAAGTTTACAAAGCCAGGGCGCCCCAGCACAACCTTGAGCGGCTTTCCAAGGTAGGTTAGGAGCAGGGGATGTGAGGAGGAGACAGTGTTCCATGCAGAAGGAAAAGCGTGTGCAAAAGCCCAGAGACAAGGAGAACATATTTATGGAACAGAAAATTGATCAGTGTGGTTAAAGTGGGTTAGGTTGGGAGGATAGGTGAGCCAGGAAGCTGGAGAAAAGAACAGATTGTGAAGCCCTCCTGGGCCACACCAGGGAGTTTATTTATATACCAGTGATTGGTGAGGGAGAGTTTGGAGAGTTTAAATAAAACAGGCAGGATGAACATTTCCTTGAAATGAAGCTCTCTTGCACTATGATGTGGTGAGTGGATTACAAGGAAGGGAGACCAGCAGCTGGGCACGGTATCAGAAGATTATTGAAAGAGTTGTCCATATAAGTAAACAATGACCTGAATAAGAGTCGTGTCCCATACAAATATTATAATGAATTGAATTATTTAGTAAAGTAAGCTATTACTCTCATTCTTGAACTGATTTGTCCTCATTGCAGCAAAAGCCTTGAATTTGGGCAGAGTAGGTAGTGGTTTCTTTGGGAAACACATCTGAGGCCCGGGCAGGATTTGCTCACCAAGATTGCATGATCCTACTCCACACATGCATGGGTGAGGGTGTGAGCCAAGGCATGCAGGATGTTTGAGGCAGTATCTCACCATTACAAGGCCAATCTTTCCGATGGCTCTGACATTCTGATATTTCTCATCGGAAGAAGGCGAAGCAGAACTTGGCCTTCATTGTAAATGATGGGTGCCATTAGGGAATTTCTTCCTGCTCTGCCCATTAGTATCTAATCATTTTTATCCATATTCTACCTTCCACCTTTAAAAATTGAAATATTTTAAGCAAAGCTGTCTTCATACTCATCTTGTGTTAGTTCTTAGTTTATCTTTAGTAGTGGCTGGCATGATCATTCCTAAGGACTTTTTTTTACAAGTCAAAATTTAAACTACACATGTAATTCAATAGATCTTACTGCCTCTGAGAATGTCCAATCCCTGTTCAGCACTTGAGGATTTTCTCTGCTCCCCCTTTAAAGCTTTTCTTTTCTTTTTTATTGTTGTTTTTTTGAGACGATGTCTTACTCTGTTGCCTAGGCTAGAGAGTAGTAGCATGATCTCGGCTCATTGCAACCTCTGCCTCCCGGGTTCAAGCGATACTTGTGCCTCAGCCTTCTGTGTAGCTGGAATTACAGGTGCCCGCCACCATGCCTGGCTAATTTTTGTGTTTTTAGTAGAGATGGGATTTTACCATGTTGGCCAGGCTGGTCTGGAACTCCTGACCTCAGGTGATCCACCAGCCTTGGCCTCTCAAAGTGCTGGGATTACAGGTGTGAGCCACCAGCCCAGCCTAAGCTTTTCTTTGATATGTACAGAAATAGATTTTTAAAACAAGGGTCAGCAAACTATAGCTCAAGGGCCAAATCTGGCTGCCTGATTTTGTAAATAAAGTTTTATTAGCATATAGCCATGCCCATTTATTTACCTATTGTTAGTGGTTGCCTCCTCACTACAGCTGAAGAGTTGAATAGTCACAAAAGAGACCACATGGCCTGCATAGCCAAAAATATTTACTGTCATGCCCTTTGCAGAAAAATTATGCTGGTCCCTGACCTAAAAGAAAGATTTTAGAGGTGCTGGTGTTGTTTGTATCTAAGAGGCAACTGAAAATCCTTTGGCCTACTCACATGTGACAACATACTGCCCCATGCTCACTGGGTCAGTTTCTCACCCAGCATCATGTATTGCTGTAGTCAAATTTACCAAACCTTTTCCTGTGATTGTCTGAGAGCTGTATACTGGACAGAAGGAACCTGCCAACTGCAACAGTGGCTGTGGAGTTTGGACACCATTGCATTTGCATCAGGTTGTAACTCATTTCCTGCCTTGTGCCCAATGCAGTGTTGAATGACAGGCAGTACTCCAAACCAATAGTGAATTGTC
The DNA here is from genome assembly GCA_004027715.1 of Plecturocebus donacophilus. Lineage (NCBI taxonomy): Eukaryota > Metazoa > Chordata > Mammalia > Primates > Pitheciidae > Plecturocebus > Plecturocebus donacophilus. The sequence goes on from PVKP010030819.1 coordinate 3,075, forward strand.
AAAGAAGTAACAGCTATGACAAAATATCTAGGTGTGACTCTGCCAAGATGTTTTAATAGTGAAATCTTTAAGATACAAATGTGAGTAATGAAATAGAGAAAGCCTTATTATATATAAATAATTGCATGAGTAGAAAACCCAGGCATTACTATCACATTTTTTCCTAATTTTGTGGCCTGAAAATTGTATTGTCATCCTAAATTCCTAAGAGTAATGCTTTAATATTTAATAATCTCAGAATAATGTAAACCTCTAGAATATTCTATATGAGAAGACCTAAGATCTTGATTTGTTTGGTTTCTGGTCTGAAGTCTATTGAGCGTGAATGCACTTTATGCTGGATAGAACACTGCAGTGGTTGAAAATGGAGTCTTCATTCCTCCTTTTTAGGATGCTACTATCCAGCCAGTATGTACCTGTGCTGCTTGTGTATACCAGGAATACATGAAGCTAGCTCACACTATGTGTTCTGGTTAAGCCTTGTCCATGCTGGTGTTGAATAGTTGGCATACCACCACTGGATCCATGTCTTAGAACTGGTAGACTGAAAGCTTATAAAGGCAGGAACATGTTCTTATTCACTCTTACTATGTACTATACTTTACACAGAGTTGCTGCTCCCTATTATCTTTTGAGTATTATTATAACTGTGCAAGCAAATGTCTTTGAAAGTTGTTTATAATGTTTAAATTAATATTAAAATATAAGATACCACTTTGTGATATGAGGCATGACTCAGGGAGGGCTGGCTTGTTCTTGTCTTTTAAATCTGATTATGAAAATATGCTATTGGTTATGATAAAATAAACAGTCCTCTTCCTCTTCCGTTTTCTGTTTTGCGAACTTGTTTTCAGGCCAACCATTTAAACTGGATCCCAAATCTGCTCATCGAAAACTGAAGGTGTCCCATGATAACTTGACAGTAGAACGTGATGAGTCATCATCCAAGAAGAGTCACACGCCTGAACGCTTCACCAGCCAAGGGAGCTATGGAGTAGCTGGAAATGTGTTTATTGATAGTGGCCGTCATTATTGGGAAGTGGTCATAAGTGGAAGCACATGGTAGGCGACTTATATCTATTGTCCTGCAGTTATGAAAAGGCACATCTCATTCTGTAGTCAACCCATACTGAAATGCATCTTGAAGAATAAAATGCAGAAAAGTTGTGTTAGTCAGCTATTGCTAGGATAATGCTACATAACCAATATCTTCAAACTCAGCAGATTCAAACAACAGCTACATATTACTAACATCCACATCTGTGGGTTCTCTGTTCAAGATTATAGAGCTCTGGTCATTGGAAAAGCTATTCCATTCTAATACTGCGCTTTCCTAACATGAAACATGGGTCAGTAAACCAAAGCCCATGAGCCAAACCTGGCCTGCTACCTGGTTTTGTAAATAAAGTTGGTCATTGGAAAAGCTATTCCATTCTAATGCTGCTCTTCCCTGACGTGAAACATGGGTCAGTAAACCAAAGCCCATGAGCCAAACCTGGCCTGCTACCTGGTTTTGTAAATAAAGTTGTATGGGAATACAGCCAGGTCCATTTCTTTTACATACAGTCCATGGCTGCCTTTTAGCCACAAGAGCAGAATTGAATAGTTAAGAGAGAATCATATGGTACACGAAGCCAAAAATATTTACTTTCTGGTCCTTTCAAGAAAAAAAGCTTGCCATTTCCTCCTTTAAAATATCACTCTTCATCATTAAACAAAACTAATTTCTGTTGCCTTGTTTGTTTTATGATTCTAGACTGGACCAATTAGTGCAAACAGCTAAGGGCTGAATGGTGGGGTTGAAGCAGTAATCATAGGCTGGGAACAGTTTCAAGAGGTCTGTTAGATCCAGCCCAGTGACTTTAACCCACTGAGTTCTCTCAGAATAAGGGCAAAGGTCAGGACACAATTACATTGGAATTAGTTAACCTCACAAAGTTAAACTTGCCTAATCCACAACCAGAAACTGCATCCCTTACTTTGACTGTCTCACAAATGTCTGCTTGCTATTGATCAAAAAGGGAGCTATTTTATTTTTATTTAACAACCCCTCATATGGTAAGTATGTGCCAGGCACTGGTCTAAGCATTTTACAGATGTCAACTCATTTATTCAGCCTTACAGCCCTACAAAGGTAGATGCTAATATTATCTACTTTACTGATGAGGTGACTGAGGTATATGCTGAAGATCACAAGGTTACAAAGCTCACAAGTGGCAGAGTCAGCAAGTCTGCAGTCAAGGGTCAGGCTCTTAACCAGCAGTCCACAAACATGATCTATAAAGGGCCAGAGATCCAATATTTCTGGTTTTGCACACCAAATGATTTTTGTCACTAATATTCGACCCTTCTGTTGTAGTGGGAAAGCAGCCACAGACAACACCTACACAAATGGGCATGGCTGTGTTCCAATAAAACTTCATTTATAAAAACAGGCAGAGGGCCAGAGTTGGCCCCTGGGTAGTAGTTTGCTGTTCCCTGCTCTTAACCACTATGCCATGCTGCTATTCACAAAAGGGTGGTATATTTCTGAAATGCTATAATTACTCTCTAGGGTATACAATAGGATGATTAATGAATGATAGCTTTAATCCTTGCTTTGAAAATAAAATCAACATTCAAAACTGCGTAGCCTGAAGATGGTGAGTGTAACAGTGTTTCTTTCAAAATAAGCATGATAAAACACTTCTTATTTATATATTTAAAAAAAACTTTCATTTCAAACCTATGCAAATAATGTGAGCATGTCTGAGTCCCTATATTGTACGTAGATATTAGCCAAAAATCTAAGAAGTGAATTATAAGCTTCCTATCTCTCTCAATAATGTTACATACTATATTGGCTGAGCGAAAATATTTTCCTCTGTTGTTACCCTCATAATTCTCTTTGCCCAGAACATTTTCCTGTTCCAACATCCTGCCAGAGGATGGAGGGAAAATCCTTCATCCCACCAGGCTCTGGGCTAGATTGGCATTTGCAATTTTTAGCTGTGATGGGGCAAAATTAAAGTAAAAAGGAAAACACAATGAAGGCGGGTGCAAAAAAGCAAATGTTTCTAGTTAATTAATATGCTGTATTAATCTGGGATAGAATCCAGGGTCTAAATGATTATTACTCTATTAGTAATTATTTATAATAAATGAAACCTGATCATAATGATCTCATTGCCATTGATGAATTGTTTGGGAAATTCCATCAGACCACTTCAGTTATATAAACACAGATCAGCATTACCTTGAAAACACCCTCCAGATGTCAAAACTAACTCATGAGGGGGAAAAGAAATTCGAAAATTAATTGCTACACAATTAATCTTTACAATCCTGATTGTGTCAATTTCAGAAAAATCTTAATGTAGAAAGTCACTTTACATTTCCTGGGGGTATTAGCAAGGAAGGTGTGCCCCCCCCATGATTAAATGCCTGTGACATCTTGATTTACAACAGCTAATGACATGTATTTTCTTGTGAAATATAGTCCTGACTTTAAATTAATGTGTACATTATGATCTGTGCAATGGGGCATGTTAACATTGCTCTGAGAGACATAATTTTTATACTTTGAATTCTCTGTGTCTCACTGCGTAACTTAATGGAACATTACATTCTGCCTGCACCTTTCAAGCTCAATGGAAATATGTACCTAGTTTCACAGATTAATGATAATATAATGGTATTTTCCTTTGCTTAATGGACTATACACTTAGTTATTTTCTTACTCTCTAATGCTAATGTGCACTTGGTGTTTTATGAAATGGTGTTAACTAAACGAGTAATAACAGGTTCATGCAAAGATTACTAGACCAGAAGGGGAGGGAGAAGCATGCAATTCTGGATTTTGCTCCCAATTTTAACCTTCTCTGTTTCTATTTGCTACACGTAGTCAGCCATACCTACCACAGCTATTTCATAGGCTTTAGGTAAGGTTCAAATGAGAAGTAAACATCTAAGTAATACAAAATTAAAATGCTGTGCCACAACAAGAAGGAAGCAATACAGATGTGGTGATTTTGTGATGCAAATGCAGGTTCCAAATTGTCTGAAAAATGGAAATGGTGTCTACTGGGGCATATAGAACATCTTTGGGGGTGGAGGGGAGATACAATTGCAAAATAAAAACCTTTCCAAAGTATATATATATTAGTCCATTTTCACACTGCTGATAAAGACATAACCAAGACTGATCAATTTATAAGAGTTTTATAATGGACTTACAGTTCCATGTAGCTGGGGAAGCCTCACAATCATGGTAGAAGGCAAAGAGAAACAAGTCACATCTTACATGGTTGGCAGCTGGCAAAAAGAGAGCTTGTGCAGGGAAACTCCCACTTTTAAAAACCATCAGCTCTCATGAGATTTATTCACTATCACAAGAACAGCATGGGAAGGACCTGCCCCCGTGATTCAGTTACCTACCACTGGGTCCCTCCCACAACATGTGGAAATTCAAGGTGAGATTTGGGTGGGGACATAGCCCAACCATATCATTCTGCCCCTGACCCCTCCCAAATCTCATGTCCTCACACTTCAAAATCAATTGTGCCTTCCCAACAGTCACCCAGAGTCTTAACTCAGTATTAACTCAAAAGTCCACAGTCCAAAATCTCATCTGAGAAAAGGCTTCTACCTATGAGCCTATAAAATCAAAAGCAAGTTAGTTACTTCCTAGATACAATGGGGGTACAGGCAGAGGGTAAATACAGCCATTCCAAATGGAAGAAATTGGCCAAAACAAAGGGGCCATAGGCCCCATGCAAGTCCAAAATCCAATAGGGCAGTCAAATTTTAAAGCTCCAAAATGATGTCCTTTAACTCCATGTCTAACATCCAGGTCACACTGATGCAAGAGGTAGGTTCCCATGGTCTGGGGTAGCTCTGCCCCTGTGACTTTGCAGTGTACAGCCTCCCTCCCAGCTGTTTTCATGGGCTAACATTGAGTGTCTGTCTGTAGCTTTTCCAGGTGCATGGTGCAAGCTGTTGTTGGATCTACCATTCTGGGGTCTGGAGGACAGTGGCCCTCTTCTCACAGCTCCACTATACAGTGCCCCAGTAGAGACTCTGTGTGGGGGCTCTGACCCCACATTTTCCTTCTGCACCGCCCTAGCAGAGGTTCTCCATGAGAGCTCCACCCCTGCAGCAAACTTCTGCCTGGGCATCTAGGCATTTCCATATATCCTCTGAAATCTAGGCAGAGGTTCCCAACCCTCAATTCTTGATTTCTGTGCACCTGCAGGCTCAACACCATGTGGAAGCTGCCACAGCCTGAGATCTATGTTGTCCCTGTTCAGCCAGGGCTGGAGCAGCTGGGATGCAGGGCACTAAGTCCCTAGGCTGCACTCAGCATGAGGACCTTGTGGGCTTAGCCCACAAAAGCACTTTTTTCTCCTAGGCCTCCAGGCCAGTGATGGGGGGCGCTGCTGTGAAGACCTCTGACATGCCCTAGAGACATTTTCCCCATTTTCTTGGGGATTAACATTCAGATCCTTTTACTTATGTAATTTTCTGCAGCCAGCTTGAATTTCTCCTCAGAAAATGGGATTTTCTTTTCTATCACATTGTCAGGCTGCAGATTTTCTGAACTTTTATGCTCTGCTTCCCTTACAAAACTGAATGCCTTTAACAGCATCCAAGTCACAGCTTGAATGCTTTGCTGCTTAGAAATTTCTTCCACCAGATATCCTAAATCATTTCTCTCAAGTTCAGAGTTCCACAAATATCTAGGACAGGTGCAAAATGCCACCAATCTCTTTGCTAAAACATAACACGAGTCACCTTTGCTTCAGTTCCCACCAAGTTCCTTATCTCCATCTGAGACCACTTCAGCCTGGACTTTATTGTTCATATCACTGTCAGCATTTTTATCAAAGCCATTCAACAAGTCTCTAGGAAGTTCCAAGCCTTCCTACATTTTCCCGTCTTCTTCTGAGCCGTCCAAACTGTTCCCACCTCTGCCTGTTACCCAGTTCCAAAGTTGCTTCCACATTTTTGGCCATCTTTTCAGCAGTACCCCACTCCTTGTACCAATTTTCTGTATTAATCCATTTTCATGCTGCTGATAAAGACATAACTCAGACTGGGAAATTTACAAAAGAGGTTTATAATGGACTTACAGTTCTATGTGGCTTGGGGAAGCCCCATAATCATGGCATAAGGCAAGGAAAAACAAGTCATGTCTTACATGAATGGCAGCAGGCAAAAAGAGAGCTTGTGCAGGAAAATTCCTCCTTTTTAAAACCATCATCTCTCATGAGACTTATTCACTATCATGAGAACAGCATGGGCAGCATCTGCCCCATGATTCAGTTTCCTCCCACTGGATCCCTCCCACAACATGTGGGAATTCAATATGAAAATTGGGTGGGGATACAGCCAAACATATCAGTGTATCAGATAAAAAGAAGACATTTGAGATCCTTGAGGCACTCCACAGATGAAGGGGGCCAGAAGCTTATAGGACCCTGGAAAGGCTGGGGCATGAAGTCAGGGAGTCTGCTACTCTAGTTCATGAAGTCGTGATGAGCGGTAGCTGCTGCAAAGTTGCCCACAGCATAAGGCAGGTGTACTCAGGAGCTCATCTAGAAGCTTCCACAAACTGCACGTCTACTGTCTGCCATCAGGAAAGAGTGTTTCCCCTCCTCTAAGCACTTCTGGATCTTGTGCAAAGTCATCACAATAGCAGAGCCTGACCCAGAGTCCTGTAGGAAAGGGGATTCTGGGAAATGCAACTTGGATTCTCCTCATAAGCAGGAGAAGACGGATGGGAGGGAAGAGAGGATGCAGCATTGATGACAGACAGGCCTGCACACTGGGCTTGGCGGACTGTCAATTCCATCCTCCTTTTGGATTTAATGATGGCATGTTCTATTGATTTTCTTTTTAAACACACCTCTCTTAAAGTGATTGTATTTTAAGTCCAGTGTGATATTTTTAAAGAATAACATTTTATTAAAGACCCATGAAGGTTTTCTCTCTGCATTGGGTAAGGTACCATATGTTAATATCCAATTAGACTGGTTTCTGCTATAACATATTAAAAGTTCAACTGTGAGTCATTTACTCTTTATTAAGAATGATGGGTTTTGTTTACCTTAATAACTGAAATACTATGAATATTACAGAGGCATGCCTCAGAGGGGTAAGAAGAGATTATGAAGCTTAGAACATTATAGAAAGAATTCTTAAGATTTTTTTGAGCAGTGAGAGAACATTTAGAATAACCAGAAGATCTGTCTGCTCAAACACGTTCAGAATTTGTTTTCAGTGTAGTAGGAAATATAATCAGAAAGGCTCTTGGTAGTGATGAACTGCACAATTTCTGATTAGGGACAGCATTGTAGAATGTAGTTCATGTTTGTGGGTTTTGAGACATCCTAAGTTCAAATTCTGCTGCTGGTACTTATTGTTAATATGTGTCATCAAGCAATAATAATAAAATAGCAGTTACTGAATATTACATGCCAGGTCCTGTGCCTAGGACTTAACATGTATTCTCTCCTTTACTCCTTAAAATAACACTGCAAGATGGAGACTATCATTGTCCCTGTGGTATACATGAGAAAACTAGGACTGACTAATGACAAAGGACTTATCCCCACTAATGACAAAGGACTTATCCCCACAAATGGAAATCATCCTCTGTGCTTGCTCTTGGCAAAGTGTATTCAGAATCAGAAAGTGACAGGCATGGTGTCAAGTGAAAAATATAAGAAGGACAAAAGGTCTAGGGTTGTGCTGTCCAATAAGCCACAAGCAGCTATTTAAATCATTTAATTTAATGAAAATTAAATTTTAAAGTTCAGTTCCTCAGTCTCACCAGCCACAGCTCAAGTGCCCAGTAGCCACATGTGGCTTGTGGTTACCATATTGAGCAGAGCAGAATATATCAATCATTGCAGAAAGTTCTTTTGGTCAGCACTGGTCTAGCGAATTCATTGTGTAGGTTTTTATGAGTGAAAAAAAGCAGCAAAACACAAAGTTCAAATTCTCCATAGTGTCTGAGCTGAAAACAGAAATGTGGGTAAATACAATGCTTCTTTCTACCCACTGTATGTTTGGGAAGGAAGGAGTTGAGGAACACAGATGTTGGGGTTCTTGCCAAGCTTTCACTTAAAGAAAATGAAGAGGGACAACAAATGATCCTCTTTTCATAAGCCCTGAGGACCATAGAACAGATTTAACGTGCATGTGCAACATGGCTCATTGTTTTTGTTGTTGCTGTTTTGTTTCTGCAGGTATGCCATTGGCCTTGCTTACAAATCAGCCCCAAAGCACGAATGGATTGGGAAGAACTCTGCTTCCTGGGCGCTCTGCCGCTGCAACAATAACTGGGTGGTGAGACACAATAGCAAGGAAATCCCCATTGAGCCTGCCCCCCACCTCCGGCGCGTGGGCATCCTGCTGGACTATGATAATGGCTCTATCGCCTTCTATGATGCTTTGAACTCCATCCACCTCTACACCTTCGACGTCGCATTTGCGCAGCCCGTGTGCCCCACCTTCACCGTGTGGAACAAGTGTCTGACGATTATCACTGGGCTTCCTATCCCAGACCATTTGGACTGCACAGAGCAGCTGCCGTGAGCGTCTGGCCACATGGAGCTGCTTTCTGGGGAACAATAAGGTTCAGGCCACTATTTAGGGGACTGAGAAAGCACAGGCTTCATGAGTGTGATGAAATCTCACCAAAAGTGTCCAGAAATCGGCTAAGATAGGGCTCAAAACAGGAGATTCGTCTCCTTTTACTGTGTCTTGTATTAAGTATGGGCTTTAATAATTTCTTTAATTTTTTTGTATTTAGAGGAAAATCTATAGATTATTTATAAGAGAAACATAATTGGGATTACAACTTTTAGGAATTATTTGGTTTTGCACATTAAAAGGCCCATAAGTTTACCAGCTATTCACAAACTTTATTTCATCACAATCTATGGGCTTGCAAAAAAAAGAAAAAAAAAAAAACTTTTGTAATTTTGTATGTTTATTCACCTTTGCACCTAATATCTCATAATGATCCCATGTAGGTTTGTCACCTAAACAGTGCATAACAGGATGTGTTTGAACCTAGTAGGGGAGTAAACAGGCTTTCTTACTGTGGTTTAATTTGAAGTATTTTAATTGTGATGTCAAAAACTTGTATTGGATCAACTAAAATGGAGAACAAGAGAGAGAGAATGAAAAGAATTGATTTTGGACCTCGGACTTTGCCGTGGCTAAATCTTTACCTTCTGATGGCTGATGGGATGATGTTGGAAAGAAAGTTTCTGAATCCTTTGGCCACATTTTGCCCTGCTTCTCTCAGGGTTAAGAGTTCTGGAAGAACATTAAGAATGAGATTACAATTGAAAATAGTCATTTTGAATCCTATTGATTATTCAAAAATTCAGGCTGATTTGTCTTTTATCAGAGGTAGGATTCTATTTTATTATATAAAATCTACTTCATCCTTCCTTTTAATAGTTCCTTTAGACCTGTGAAATTTCTTGACTACATTTAATAGTTGTCCTATTTCCCCCTCCCCCATATCAATTTTCCTTTTGTCTCTGGGGCTGAGTAAATAAACATGTTCTGTCACAAATAGCAGCACCACTTTGGATTGAGTTTGCTCTCCAGGACATCAGCACATGGCCCTGATCACCACTACCACATCCAAATGTAAGTCACTGAAAAACACTTAATATTTATGAGTTGCTAATAACAAGGGACATTGTATAAAGTACTATTTACTAGATACATGCCTCAAAAGTTATTGTAAGCAGACCTTTATTAAACACATCTTGAAAGATATAGAAGTCCCTCTGTAGTCTAGTTTAGTTTACAATAGAGTTGTAAGACCAAAAAAAAAAAAAAAAGAAAGAAACTCGTTATTCAGGAACTTGCTTATAAAATGTCAGCTGGGATTCTTTGCATGCCAATCTGATGCATTGGAATGGTCCATGAATTAAGGCTTTCTTGAGTAGTTCTTGGACCAGAACTCTGGCATCGGTTCTACTTTGCTGAAGGGTGTGACCTCTATAAATGGTTTCAATTGCTAAAATATTTACCTGGTATACTGGGTCAGCCATTTTGATGGAACAGACTAGTGGATTTAGACATTGTTTTAGTGATTTTGTTTTTAACCAAATCAACCAACTGCCTTCCTGAAATAAGTCAATGAACCCATTGTTTCAGCATCACGTAGCCAAAGCTCATGTGATTGCAAATCTGGACTTCAAGGGAGGCCAAGCCAGCTTCCTGGGTCCTTCCATCCTCTTCCCTAGAAGACACTCTCCTTTTTCTTAACAGATAGATTCTATATATTTACTATATTATTTATACCCAGATGAATATTTTGATAGATACCTAAGACAATTTCACATCTAAAAGATGGACACCTCAATGGAAAAAAATTAATCTTTCTCTGGAAACCTTATGGGTTTTTCTTTTTATTACAGTATAAAAGCAATGTGTGTTTGCCTTCTCTGAATAAACTGAAAGGATTGTCTCAGTAATTTTTACATACATTTTGAGTAACTGGATAATGGATATTTTAATGCACTTTGTACAGTAACAGGTTCTAAATAAAAGGGTCTAAAACTCAGCTTCTGAGTTTTTAAAATCATGGTCTCTAGGTACCAATAAATGCTACAGTTTGCCTTATGATGTTAACATAAAATGCTTACTAGAAGGACAATATTTCTTTGAAAATAATGTTTTTCAATATTAAGAAGTTACTACTCCAATTTTCACAGTAAGCCATTTAGGGTATGTTTTGGCTATTTTTATAAGGACATGAGAGATTATGTCATAATGTTGTTGTGGAAGTCTCACTCTTGGCTAACTTAAAAGCATTGTGGATAGTAGCAGTTACTATTTCCAGGTTGTCATATTTACAAGAAAATATGTATATGGTGAAAGGCCACTGTGTTTAATTACTATAATGATGTAGAAAAGATTCCCATGTGAATTTTTTTGAAAGTCTAAAAAATGTATGCTGTAAAAATTTGCTGTAGTGTAATTTTGCATTGTCTTTAAATGGATTGAGATCACAGTATTTTATTCTTTGAGGCCCTCACCACAGAAAACATTGCAATACAGCGGCAAAAGAGATGGCAGTGCCAATTAAATTAATACAATAAAATCAATGCAGCACCAACCAAGACTGCCAGGTCTGGTATCATGGGTATGCCCAGAGCCCAGGAGTTCAGAAGGGCCCTAAGCTTGATTTAATGCTCTGCTGTTGCTGTCTTGAAATTCTTAATAATTTTTGAACAAGGGGCCTGCATTTTCACTTTGCACTGGGCCTTGCAAGTTATGTAGCGAGTGCTCATAACAGAACTCAGAAACGTGGTACCTCTCTTCCTGGTGGATACAAATAAAGAAATCTAGATCCAAAGTTGAAAGTTGCTGGTGATATCATTCAAGTAGAACTCTAAATAGTGGATTAAGATGAGGGTGGGCCTGGGTGAAGATTCTTTCCAGCTTTAAAAGAAAGTGACTTCAAAAACTGACTGCAAATATTGATGATGATTTCTGCCAGAGAAGAAGAAACAGCCTGAATACAGACAGGCTTTTTTATTACGGTACTGATATATTGACCTTAAACTTGCTGAGGAACTGAACTAACGTCCTCCGGTGACCGTGGAATTCCATCTCAGCTCCAGGAACATGCAGATACCTGCAAAGAGACACACATATATGCTGATATACGTGTGCATTTGGTGTTGGGAAGTTGACCATCTGGTCTACCTTAATAAAATGGCAAAAAGCACACAAAGACAATGATGGGGGCCAGAGGATGTTCTTGAAAACAGTGCTTCCCAACCAGGGCTCGATTTTGCCCCCCAGGAGACATTTGGCAATGCCTGGAGTCACTTTTGGTTGTCACAGCCGGGAAAAGGAAGCTACCAGCATCTAGTGAGTAGAGGTCATGGACACTGTTAAACATCCTACAGTGCAAGCGCAGCCCCCCACCACAAAGAGTTACCTTGCTCAAATATCGACAGTGCTGCAGTGTAGAAACTTGACCGTTGTTTTTTAAATGCAAAACTCTCATAAATACCTTTCACTTTTCCAGTCATTGATTATATGCTTGATACACCCAAAAAGAAAAGCGGGGGCACCAATTCACTTTCACTGCAGTGGCTCCTTCACCTTTAAAAGTATTTATAAAATAGTTACAAAAATATGTTAACCGAAAAGCAATCCAAGCCTGTATAAATGGGAATCACTGATAAGTATCATCATCTGTGTGAGCTTGGCTTGGACATGAAAAATTGATTCTCTTTATGTCACTCCTTGCACCTGGACAAATTCAATCCCTGGTACTTAAGTCACACTGCCAAGCCCTCAGCCCTGACTATTGTCTTGATTGCTGTTGCTTTCTGGCTCGAAATAAAATCATTTTTGTGGCACCAAGACCCTCTGTCTCTGCCTGTCTCTGTTGCCTTTTCATCAGTTTGTGTTTTTTGCAGTTATGATGTTGACAAATATTTATTCAACATCTACCGTTTTTTCATACTACTTTATGACATATAACTCATTTTCTTTTACCGTTTCTCATCCACCATTTGCCTTTCCCTATTCAAAATACAGTTCTTTTACAACACTCAAAATATTCTCCAGGGAATTTTTAAAACACAATAAAAGAAAGCCTATATAAAAGTGGAAACCCAGAACAAGGTTTGCTTGATTTCAAGTCTTACAGATGCGGTGAGAAAGAGAAGAGCAATGATGATTTAAACAGAGGACTGGGAGTCTTTACAGTGTGATCTAGGACAATCCTAGCAGTTAGTCCATACACATATTTCCAACCCCATCCCATGGACCTAACTTTCTCTCACTAGAGATGCAAGCCCTTGGGCTTCATCAGTGCTATGCAAAGTGTGGTCCAGGGATCTGCAGCATCTGCATCACCTGTGAGCTTGTTGGAAATGCCAGTTTTCCTGCCTCCCCCCAGACTTACTGATCAGAATCTTTGGGGTGGGACTAGCAGTCACCCCAGGGGATTTTGATACTAGTGAAAGTGTGTGAAGCACTGCTCTGGGGAGCTGCTTCCAGTCTCATAGCCCATATAAAAAGGCATTTACCACCTGAGATGTGTTTTCAAGGCAGTGTGCGTTAGAGGGAGCAGGATGTAATGCAGTGCTTCTTAACATGACTGAGCATTTGAACCACTTTTTCTGCAAATGAGGATTCATGAATCCCATCCTGAAAGATTAGGGATGAGAAGGTCAAGAACATGGCTTAGCAGCCTGTACTTTCTTTTTCTTTCTTTCTTTTTTTTTTTTTTAGACAGAGTCTCCCTCTCTGTCGCCCAGGCTGGAGTGCAGTGGTGCAGTCTCGGCTCACTGCAACCTCCACCTCCCGGGTTCAAGCGATTCTCCTGCTTCAGCCTCCCGAGTAGCTGAGGTTACAGGTGCCCGCCACCACACCCAGCTAATTTTTGTATTTTTAGTAGAGACAGATTTTCACCATGTTGGCCAGGCTGGTCTTGAACTCCAGACCTTGTGATCTGCCCGCCTCGACCTCCCAAAGTGCTGAGATTACAGATGTGAGCCACTGCACCTGGCCACATTTTTTTTTTTGAAGCAATTCTGAAGTGCAACCAGGATTGGCAGCCAATGCAAATCACAGGGCTCAGCATTTCTTTCTATAAAGGATAAGATAGTGAACACTTAAAGTTTGCAGCCCATATTATCTCTATGGCAACTACTCAACTCTGTGGCTATAGAGAAAAAGCAGTCATAAAAGATATGTCAATGAAGGGGTGTGGTTGTGGTCCAATAAAGCATTATTTACAAAAACAGGTATTGAACTGGATTTGGCCTGTGGACTGTATGCTGACCTCTACTGTAGTGGACATAGTACTGGACTGGCAGCTTGAAGCCCTTGGGGCATTCTCTATTCCCTTACACACTGAGGACCCAGCCATGTTCCTTCTTGTCTGGGCCTCTGTAAGCTCTAAAAGGTCCTTTCAACAGTGACTTACATCAATTCTGTGAAGTCACAGAACTCTTGAAAAAGCAGTTATAGAGTACTTAAGACAGGGCCACTCAAGGGGTGTTAGAAGATTGGTTCATTCAACAGACCAGGGTGGATATGCCAGCATTCTAATGATTAGCTTTATCTCCTTCCTAATTTTGACTCAAATCAGCCTTTCTCACAAGTGAGAGGTGTGTAAAATATATTCCCTTTTATAAGACTTTTGAAGGATATTTAATTTGAACCTTTTAAACTGAATAAACACTACTATAATTAATTACCTTTCAAAGTCAACTTGAAGGGCATGTCATACACTCCACAAGGTAGCCCATATCTTGCCTTTTCAAAAAAATACACAAGTGAAATACGTTGAAGAAGGTAGTTGCTCACTATTGTAATAGGAAGACAAAAAGGGAGACATGTGGGACTTACAAAATCTCTTTTCCTGAGTATCATGCTCACTATGAAATGCACATTCAAAAATGTAAAATAAATGTGGGATTAAGGACTTATAGAAGAATGTTTCTTGTTATTGTTCTATCTTAGTAATGGGCAATTTATGGAAAGGAATTCAGTCCTCTCTTTGGGTCTTTTTCAGCCATGTTCTCCTAAGAGAATCATTAAAGCATGATTAAATAGGAAGCAGAGCAATTAATGAACGAATATGTCATGGCCAAAAACCAATTACCAATTAAGGAGTAGCACAGAAAAATGATTTAATGAACACTGGTTCTTTTGCACAGTCTATTTATTCTCAAAGCTCAATTTTTATTATGGTCATTAAAAGCTGTTCATTTTCACTAAAGCATTTCAAATAGTAATGCTTATCTTACCCCTTCACCAATCTTATTTTCCCTTCAACTACTGCCCTCCCTTACCTCCTCTTCTCTGTCAAGCTTCTCAAATGGCTGTTCAGACCTGCTGCTTCTGATTCTCACCCATCATTGTGAAGAATCAACTCCCCCACTCTCTACTGAGAGTTCAGTGTCTTCACTCTAGCAAAATAGTGCTCACTGAAATAAAAAATGGCATGTACATCAACATGTATCCTAATAGATGTTTTGTTGGCCTCATCCTGACATACAGCAGCTTTTGAGATGTTGGCCATTTCGTTCTTTTTAAATCTTTCCTTAGGCAATGCCATTCACACCATCACTCAGTCACCATTCAAATCTCTAGATCCAGTTTCTCCACTGAACTCAGCCCTATACATTGACCTATTTTTTGCAGTAATCATTTTTGTGTGCGTAAAGGCCATCTTAAGTTAAACATATCCAAAACTGCATTCATGATCTCTTCTTAAAACCTTGGCCTGGCCAATCAGGCTCATGATCCAAAATCCGAAGGTTCAGGTTTGACGTCTTCCTCACCCTCAATGTCTAATCCATCACCAAGTCCTGTTGATTTTCTCTCTTAAATATCTCTTTAATTGGCTGACTTCTCTCTACTTCTGTGCTCAACCCCCAAGTATGAGCTTTCACATGTCACATATCTACAGACGAAATAGATGAAATAACCTGCTAACTGATCTACCTATAATCTGCACTACATCTTCTTTAATTCCTCTCCCAGAGTAGCCAAGGTAATCTCTGAATCACATCATGTCATGCACACTTCGGCACACTCTTTCCATCATTTTCATCCCACTCCCACCCCCCCATACACCAACTAAAAGTCCTTCCAAGTTTCTGATCTACCTTCCATGAAACTCTTCCATGGTGCTGATAAGCTCCCCCAAGGCTTGTGCTTGCCTGTCTCCTCAGCATCATCTTGGAGCATTCTTCTCTTTTCCTCTGCACTCTGGCCACACTGGCTGTTGTAGCCATGCTCTGGTTAGCCACAAGCTTCCACTTGTACCACTCTTCCCTCACCTTCCTAACTGGGCCAATATTTCAGGTGGCCTCTCAACCACCATTTCCTGATCTCCCTGCCTGAGCCAAATTCCCCTAATATTGATCCAAAAAGCAACCTATGGCTCCCTTCATAGTGTTTGTCACTGTTGCAACCCAGCATTTGTATAAATTTCGTCTACCGTTTCTGTTTCTTTGCCCCGTTAGACTGTAATATCCTTGAAATTTGAGACCAGGACTGGCTAAGCCCAATGTTTGCCGTATAGTAGGTGGTCTATAAAAATTTAGAGTGAAATTATAATTTTTCATTAATGAGTTTTATGTGTAACTTTCTCTTAAGCCTAGAGTATCCATCATTCTCTTTTTAAGACTTGTGTTTATAAAAAGTGCTTCATATTTGCAGCAATCCTATATTTTATAAAATAAAAACAATATTAAAATAAAAGCTAGAACACCTACCTTCTAGCAAATTCTGTCCTCTCTTTATAGTGGCTGCAGGTCATCTAATAAACATAAAACCTTGAATTTGGGCAAGTAAGCCTGTCCATTAGTATATTTTATAATCTCCTGCCTGGCTTCTTTCACTAAATTCTAAGCTGGAAATTGCACTTACGTAATTCCTACCTACTGGCTCAGCTAACCCTACACTTTAAGATAATTCATATGCAAATGAAGTGGGCTCTAAGGTATTACAATCTGCTTTTGTCTTGAAGAAGGTTCTCTCTGACCGTGCTATCCTACCTTGGTAGCTCTATCCAGTTTTCCAGAAAACAAACTCCCTATTCTGCATGCAGTATCACAGCCCCAACCTCCTTCTTTAATTCTCAGTAGCTGGGTTCTCTGTCCTTGAACTCCTTCTGACTTGATTTCCAAAGTGACCTCTGGATTTTGCAAGCAGCAGTGGCTTTCTACTTGGAATTCCACTCAATGGCTATCTCAGGTTATCAATCAATGCTACTGTCCTGCTTCTTTGCATGGGCCAATTTCTGTGTCCTTCATCACTTCAGAGCCTGTTACAATTTCACAGGGTTATTTCTTTTCAGCCCCTTTAAATGAACTAGTCACATCCACACTTCCCAGAGATCCAGTAACTCAAGAACAACTCCAGGCTATTTGCAATTTATATGAAACTTAAATAATGATGGCATAGATGGGTTAAAAGTAATAGGATAGCAAAAGATATAACATCCAAACACTAATTAAAAGAAAGCCAGAGTGGCTATATGAAGAGTAAAGTAAGTTTCCAAAAAAGGGACATTGCCAGGGATAAAGAGAGACATCACATAATAAAGAGGTCAATTCACCAAGAAAACCTGTCAACTCTAAAGTGTATGCATCTAAAATCAGACCTTGTGCTATGGTTTGAATGTGTCCTGCAAAAAGCATGTATGGGAAACTTAATCTCAAATACAACAGTGTTGGGAGGTGGGACTTAATGAGAGATGATTAGGCCACAAGGGCTCTACCCTCATGAATAGATTGATGCCATTACCATGGAATTGGGTTTGTTATTAAAGGGTGAGTTCAGTTCCCTTCTCTCTCCCCCGCTCTCTCTCACATGTGTGCACATATGTGTGCATGTCTTCCACTATGTGATAACATAGCAAGAATATCCTCACCAGATGCCAGCCTCCAGATCACGGATGTCTCAGCTTCCACAACTGTAAGCCAATACATTCCTATTCTTTATAAATTACCCAACCTCAAATATTCTGATAAAGTAGCATAAAATGGACTGAGCCACCTTTAGAATTCATGAAGCAAAAAATGATAGATTTGAAAAAAATAGGTTGGGCACAGTGGCTCATGTCTGCAATCTGAGCACTTTGGGAGGCCAGAGTGAGTAGATCACTTGAGGTCAGGAGTTCAAGACCAGCCAGGCCAAGATGGTAAAACCCTACCTCTACAATGAGGCAGTAAGTGGCAGGCACCTGTAATCCCAGCTACTAGGGAGGCTGAGGCATGAGAATTGCTTAAACCCAAGAGGTGGAAGTTGCAGTAAGTAGAGATTGTGCCACTGTACTCCAGCCTGGACAACAGAAGGAGAGACAATGTTGAAGAAGAAGAAGGAGGAGGAGGAGGAGGAGCAGGGGAAGGAGAAGGAGGAGGAGAAGGAGGAAGAGGACAAGGAGAAGGAGGAGGAGGAGGAGAAGGAGAAGAAAGAAAAAATAGATAAATTCACAGTCATGGTTGGAGATGTCAACATTCTTCACTTAGTAATCAATAGAGCAAGTAGACAAAAAAAAAATCAGGAAGGGACCAACATTTCCAACAAACTTGACCTGATTAACATTATAGATCACTCCACTAGCTAACTGCAGAATACATTCTAAGTAATCATTGAATGGTCAGTAAGTTAGACTATATTCTAGGCCATAGAACAAACCTCTACAAATTTTAAAAAATTTGAAATTATACGAAGTACACACCTTAATGACAATAGAACTAAATTAGAAGTCAATAATGTAAAGATATATGTAAATCCCCAAATATTTGGAAATTTAAAAAATTCTAAATAACCTCTGGGTCATAAAATAAGTCAGAATGGAGATTAGAAAACATTTTGAATTGAATAAAACAAAATATAGCATGTCAAATTGTGCAGGATGCAGTTAAATTGGCACATTAGATGATTCTATTGAAGAAAAAGAAATGCCTCAATTGTCTAAGCCTCCACTGTAAGTGATTAGAAAAAGAAGAGAAAATTGAAAGCAAAGCAAGCAGAGGGAATGAAATATTAAAAGTGCAGAAATCAACTGAATTTTTTAAAAATAGAGAAAATTAGTATCATCAAAACCTGAGTTTTGAAAATATCAATATAATTGATAATCTTCTAGAGAGACTGACAGGAAAAAAAGAAAAGGAAACAAAAATGAACAAGAGCAGATATGAGAGAACATCTCAAGAAATCCTACAGGCATTAAAAAGATAACAAGACAATACTAAAGTCTTGATGACTTAGATGAATGGACAAGTTTCTTGAAAGATACAAACTGCAGAGCTCACTCAATAAAAAATACATGACATGAGCCAGGTGAGATGACTCATGCCTGTAATCCTAGAACTTTGGGAGGCCACGGAGGGCAGATTACCTGAGGTCAGGAGTTTGAGACCAGCCTGGAAAACGTGGTGAAACACCATCTCTACTAAAAATACAGAAATTAGCTGGGTATGGTGGCTCATGCCTGTAATCCCAGCTACTTGGGAGGCTGAGGCAGGAGAATCACTTGAACCCATGAGGTGGAGGTTGCAGTGAGCTGAGATAGCACCATTACACTCCAGCCTGGGTGACAGAGTGAGACTGTCTCAAAAACATAACAAAATATGTAATATGGAAACTCTTACATCAAATAAATAAAGCCACAAGACTTTCTTTTTGTTGCTTTACTTAGCTTAAAGTAAGTACTTGCTTTACTTAACAATAAAAAGGAAGGCATTACTACTCATATGTGTCTGAATTCAAACACATTATGCTAAGTAAAATCCACATCCTCTATAATTCCATTTACATGTCATTCTGCAAAAAGCAAAATCATGGAGACACAGAATAGATCAGTGATTGCCAGGGGCTGCCAGTGGGGCTAGTGGTTCCTTACAAAAGGGCTTAAGGGAACTTTTGAGGGTGTCAGAAATGTTATCTTCATTGTGGTAGTAGTTACACAACTGTATGCATTTGCCCAAACACACTGAATTGTGTTCTTAAAAAGGCAAATTTTACTGTATATAAAGTATACCTCAAAAATCTTGACTTTTAAAAAATAAAAATAAAATAGATGTGTTCCTCTCAAGAAAAATATTCCATATTTTTTGTCAGGAATGAAAATAAATATATAACCATAGAAATGGAAGATTTTCTATAAAGAGGACATTGTGCAACTCAATGACAATTGAAAAGTGAAATTATTTAAAGGGAAATTATAATTTCCTGGCAAAATATGAATTACCTGAGTGAACTTGGAAGTAGATTCTTCCCGGGTTGGGCCTCATATGAGAATGCAGCCCAGCTGACACCTTGATGGCAGCCTTGTGAGACCTTGAGCAGAAGACTCACCTAAACTGTGACCAGATGCCTGACCCACAGAAACTATATGATAATAAATATGTGTTGTGTTAAGCCAGTAAGTTTGTGATAATTTCTAATGCAGCGACATATAATTGATAAATGCGGTTACTTGTGTTTGTCTGTTTTTACATGAGTGTGGAGAAAACGGTGAAGGACAACCACAAAGCTCTTAACAATGGTTTTTGATGTGCAGTAGGAAGGGGGGCTATGTGTATTGTTTAGTCTTCCTTTTACATCTTTGGTTGTTTCATCAGTTACAAAAAGCTTATATTTTTCTAATTAAAGGAGGAAAAATCATATGGTTCTGCTGTAAGTCTTTTACCTGAAGTGATAGAATGTAAACACTGATGAGCAATTTTTAAAATGTAGACAACAAATGTCTCCAAATAAGGCAATGATTCTGCACATTTTAGCTTTTACTTGATTGTTGTTCAACCTCAATTATATTAGATTTTATCCATTTTCCAAATAAAGTATGATTCCCTTCTATTTCCATTTTCTTTCATCCCCAAAAGAATGAGAGTGAGAGAAGACAGGGTCAAGTGAGGAAGACAGAGCCCAGAGTTAGAAATTTGGAAGCAGGCCTATCCAAATGGAGTTGGCTGTGTAGCCTTCTGGTGAGCCCACTGTTTTAGGGAGCCTGTGGTCAGCACCCAATAAATAAGTTAATGACAGAGATGAATATTTTGGGTTTAAATCCTCATGTCAGGCCTTAGGGTGAATCCATCTTGGTGAGGCCAGATTGAGAAGCAGCAAGAGATACAGATAAGAATAAACCTCCAACTGTCCACTTGTAGCTATGAGCTCAATCAAGGCTTCTGACCCTGGGGCCCTGGGGAATCGGTGTAGGCAGAGAAAGGACGGAGGGTGGCCAAATCACAGCATCTGTTGTCAGTTGCCTCTTGCTTCCTCCCTGCATTCCAGACCTGGCATTCCGGACATCCTGAAATGGAGAAGGTTGCTGTCAAGGGTATGTTTGAAACTGTCAAATGATTGACTGGAAGCAGAAGTGCCAGGGCGTGAACCTTCAACCTTGGAGTTCATGGGGGCCAACCAGCCTGCAGAGCCCAAGCCCTTGATCCCATTGCAAAGGCAGTCCTCATTAAACAATGCCACTGGATTTGATGCCAAAAACATAAGGCCATCTGCTCCCTCCTGGGTTCTATTTCTAGGCCCTGAAATACATGTATTCTTACGATTTCCAAGTCATTCTTTTCTTAGTGGACTTGCTTGAGCAATGCTAACATTTGCTGAGTATGTTTGTCCTCACAGGTAGTGGTGTGGGAATTGTCCCAGGCATGGAGAACAGCTAGAGAAATTCCACAGGCCTCCCATTCCCCATGGGGAATCAGGCTGAAAAGACATTTCTGGAATAACCCAAAGCAGCACTCTGGGATCTGTCTGAATGACTTCAGAGGGCTACTGCACATTCTGGCTGAGCTGATTTTCAAAGGCAGCTCATTCTTCCTCAGGGTTTGCCCTTAAAACCAGGAAATCCTCAGGGACAGCTCTGACTGGAGGAAAATCAGCACAGCTCACGACTGCATCTAAGACACAAATGTGAACAATTTTCCTTAATGCCATTGGACACAGCCATCAAAAACATCCCCAAAGCAGAATGGCCAGGCTCTGTGTTACAGAGAAATTCCACCGCAGGGAGATTGAAATCGTGACACCTTTACAGCTCTGGAAGGAAATGAGATGACTGAGTGTTAAAATGCCCTGCTGAATTTGGGGAAATGAGGAAGTTGTTCATTCTTGCTAATTACAGTCTAGGTGTCAAGTTTTCATTTTCAATTTAGGCAGGATATTACAGACTTTGTTTGCTTATGTATTTGAGGTCTAATGAGATTACCAAGCGCAATCTTCTACCCTCATGGACATGCAGGACGAGAAAGCCAAGATCTGGTGAACATGCCTTGTCTTCCTGACCTCTGGTTCTGAGGACAAAGTCTTCAGATGCCCTGTTTTCATAATCACTCAGGCTTTTCTCTCTTTTATAAAGCAAGACTTCCCCACCTCAGCACTATGGACACTTGAAGCTGGATTGTTCTTTGCAGTGGGGACCTGTGCTGTGTATTGTAGGTTGTTCAGCAGCATCCCTGAGCACTACGCACTAGATGCTAAGAGCATCTTTGGCCCAATGTGACAACCAAATGTGTCTCCAGACACTACACGTGGCTCCTGTGTGAGAGCTCATCCCCTGACCTAGATGACCACTTCATTCTTCCTGCCAGTATGATAGAAACTTCCTTCTCCATAGAATCTTCTCATGCCACCTTCCCACCAATTTTCTATCCTTTCCTCTCTGCTTCCAGGCCCCTGGGTCACCTGTCGGGTGTTTGTTGATGATGTAGCCATTGCCCCACTCAGCGGGTCCATATTCTGGGTGTCCCCAGGGTGTACCAGTAAAGTCAGGCAAGAGGGAGGCAGGGATGTGGGAATAAGAAACACCTCCAGCATCTGGAGGCCGCTTATAAACAAATACCTGAGAGATCCGATTCTAGTCATATATGCAATTCAGATACAGAAATCTTTTGGTATAATTGCTCATAATATTTAAAAATTACTAATACAAAAAGAGAGATTGAGGTTGCAATTGTGTAATTTTCAAGAGAAAAATGTTTATTTTACATTTACATTTAATTAATAAAATGTGTATTATTTTCAAGAGAAAATAACAATGAGCCCAAAGATGCTCAGCTTTTCCAGTTATACACAGTCCCATTAGCTTAATATTAGGCAAGAAAATGTCTAAAAGGAGCTTACTTAAATTTTCTTTACAGTGCAGGATATTTCTTTACACTGCACAAATTAATAATTTCTAAACTTTCTTGCAGTGCAGGAAATACTGGTGCTCCCACCACTCAAATTAGACCTTGAGGTGAGACACTGCCTCTGGTTATGGCCACCTCTGCCAACTAGTGCTCTAATGTTAACAATGGTGTTACTAATATTGCTTTTATTATTGCCATGAAGCTCCTCTTCCTAAGGCTAACTTGAGAGAATACTTATGTGTATGGTAACCCCAAAGTATAGCTCTCATATATTCTCTTTTCTTTCCTTCTCTCCTCTTTCCTCCCTTAAATAGTTCAGACAAATTCACAAATTTTTGTCTTCCCTTAAGGGAATTTTTTCCCTTTAGTACATGAGCTCCTTAAGGGTAGGGATTGTGCTTAATTATTACTTTTTAATATCTCTGGTGCCTAACAGAGTCCCTAGATTGTTGTATGTATTCAGTGAATGTTTTCTAAAAAAGGAAAGGAAGAAGGAAACAAAAAAGAAGGAAGGAAAGAAAGAACGATGTAAGGAAAGGATGGGAAAGGCAGAGAGAGAAAGAGGAGGGATTGAAGCAAGAAAATATGATGAAAGAAAAAAGGAAAGCGAGGGAAGGAAGGACATCAATGTTGCATTTGTACTTTATACTATTAAAATTGGTTCCAAGCACTAAAGAATTTATACAACTGATGTTTAGCCTAGCCCACTCTCATATGTCACCATATAACCCAGAGATTAGTAGCTCTTCTGATATGCAGAATCTTATGCAGAACAAATGAGTCGATATGCTGGTTCAGGCAATACAAGAGATACAGTTGAATAGAAGCTGACATCAAGAGAAAATAACAACAATGAGCTCAAAGGCGCTCAGGATTTCCAGTTATACACAGCCCCGTTAGCTTAATATTAGGAAAGAGAACAAAGGTTTCTGCTTTAGAACCACAAAAGATAAACAAAATCAGCATAAAAGAACAGGTTTAAAAGTTTTCCAATCCATCTCACTGCCTTCAAGTAAAGCCAAAACAAAAAAAAAATTATTTTTTTTCTACAGACTTTTGAAGACAACTCTCGATTGCTTGAAAGACCTTCTTTCTATTACATCAGTTTTTCAACTTTCCACTTAGTTCATCTTCTCCAGTCTAGTAATATATATTCATTGAAGACAAGTTTGAAAATTATCAAAGAGAACAAAGAAAAAAGCAAAGCAAAAATAAATGCCCATAGCATTCCAGGAATCATTTAATCAATGAAATTTTCATTTCTGAAAAACCTCATTTTTGCTACATAATACTTTATGAATCATTCTCCCTTTACATCCTGATTCAAGACTGAATTCTTTATTTGCCATTAATGAGAATTGCTGTATATTTTTTAAGTGTGTTTAAAAGTCTTATTTTAGGACATGGGCCAAAAGACAAGGCTCTCCAACTCATTAACCTGCTCCATAAACTTTAAACCACTGTTTCCTATGGGAGAAAAACATACCTGGGAATAGAGTTACTATTTTAATTCTTTCCTTCTAACTATTTCAAGACCAGTTTACCCCCATTTCATCTGAATGAAAATTATTTGAGAACGTTTCCTCCCTTGTGCAATAAGGGACTTAACAATTTAATTCTGGTTAAGAAATCCAATTGCTTCTATTGGTCAAAGAACCAGAAGCTAAGCAAAATTTAAGACCCAATCAAAATCTCTCATGGCAGTGCATGGAGCCCCAAGGAGAAGACTGTTAATCAGAGGGACCAACAGGGTGAATCCTCTGTCTCCATTACTCTGGCCTCTGCTACAAGAAGAAAGGCGTCATGGCCCTGTATCATGTTCATCCAAAACCATCACCCAACCATTT
>PVKP010030820.1:0-27569 GCA_004027715.1 Plecturocebus donacophilus
AGTATATTTATATTTATTAAGATAGTTTCTGTCTCTTTAAATTACTTTTTAACTATGGCAATTAAAATTATCGTAATAGAATAGAGAGTTTCTTTTTTACCAGTTGAATATTTAGCAATGTTGTTAAATTATGTAATACTCTCTGCCACTCTTGAGGACTCTGCTTGAAAAACTTAAAGCCTATTCTGAAAGAAAAAAGATGAAGTTCTTATTAAGTATCTGAAATGAATTTTTTACTAAATATATGTAAATACTTTATGGGATTGTGAATATGTTTTACTTGAGAAGTTCAAGTTACTTAGAAATTTGAATATTATAAGGATGTTCCTCCCCCAAAAAAAATCCATTTTGCTGTTATAGATTCAAAGTGCCACTCAAGGTGATTAATTCCACCTCATAAGTCATATGAAAACCAGTGATAAAATAAGACACAAAGAAATGAAAATCTTGCCCAAACCCACACCAAGAATCGGTGTTGGATTAGTAATAGAATCCAAGCATTCTGAGTTCTTTTTCCTATCCAGACCATGAAATACTGCATTCTCCCTCTGATTCATTATGTGTTTGCTATTTAGCATTTGGTTTGGGAGTTCTGTTATCTCAAATTTAAATGATCTGTGTGCACTGAAAGAATTTTCAGAAAGGAAATGAGAAGTAACACTTTCTTCACCTAGGTAGTAAGTTACTGCTGTATAAGTAGGTGACTTAGCATTGTGTATCCTAGGATGTTCATACTTTGATATTGTTACTCATTTTTTCTAGGTGATTCTAAGCTCTTCCGCCCCAGAAGACCCAGATCTTCCAGTGATGCACTGTCTGCCTCTTTTAATGGAGAAATGCTGGGGAACCGCTGTAACTCCTATGATAATCTGCCTCATGACAATGAAAGTGAGGAGGAAGGAGGGTTGCTTCATATCCCAGCCCTTATGTCTCCTCATTCAGCTGAGGATGTTGACTTGAGCCCACCAGACATTGGAGTAGCCAGCCTGGATTTTGATCCAATGTCATTTCAATGTAGTCCTCCTAAGGCCGAATCAGAATGTCTGGAGAGTGGTGCTTCCTTTTTAGATTCACCAGGATACTCCAAGGATAGACCAAGTGCCAATAAAAAGGATGCAGAAACAGGTGGTAGCCAGTGTCAGACCCCAGGAAGCACGGCAAGCTCTGAACCTGCCTCTCCTCTTCAGGAGAAACTGAGTCCATTCTTTACGCTGGACTTGAGTCCAACTGAAGAGAAATCATCTAAGCCATCCTCCTTTACTGAAAAGGTCGTCTATGCTTTCTCTCCGAAGATAGGACGGAAATTAAGCAAATCACCTTCTATGAGCATATCTGAGCCAATTTCAGTGACCCTACCACCACGAGTGTCAGAAGTCATTGGTACAGTCTCAAATACCACAGCTCAGAATGCATCATCTTCTACCTGGGACAAAAGCGTTGAAGAAAGGGATGTCACAAATAGATCCCCCACCCAGATAGTAAAGATGAAAACAAATGAGACAGAGGCCCAAGAAGGATGTGAATCTGAAGTCCAGCCCCTGGACCAGGTGGCTGCTGAAGAAGTAGAATTGCCAGGGAAAGAGGATCAGTCTGTCTCAAGCAGTCAGAGTAAGGCTGTAGCTTCTGGACAGACTCAGACAGGTACCGTTTGTTTTCCTCCATTCTTTCTTTAAGTTAAGAGGGATCTTCAATCCTGTGTGCCATCTGTGCCTTTTAAGAGAGAAATTGGCTCCACAGCTAGCCTTTAATCAAAGAGAATGCTTTTCTGGGTGGTGCTGATGGCTCAAAGCCCTAAATTAAAAGCAGTCAAACAGAACTCCCCAAAAGGGCCAAGGGTCCTGCTTCACATCTTCACAAAAGTCCCCTTATCTCTTTGGACAGTGAGAATTCGTGGATAATTTTTGCACAACTGCATAGCTCTTGATTCTGTTTTCTCTTCTAATAAAGTATCTTTATTGTAGCCTTCCAAGTTAACAAGCCAGCCTACACCATCAAATGTAAAAACTGTTCATAATAACAATCTGCAAGCACTTGAAGCTTGTTTTCTAAGCAATCTTTTCTGAGCCAGGTGAGGGACCTGTTTTTTTTCCCCCCATCTCTGTAGCAATTCAAGAGGAGATTGCGGTCTTTATACAATCTTTGTTTTAGTTTTCCTTCTGAACCAGATGTGTTTTCTACAGCATTTGCATGTGGGATAGAAGATCATGGATTGCCATTTTGAAATATGGAAGGCACCTGTTTTTTAATGATCACATGGGGAGTGTTTGGCTTTCCATTTAGGATAACGTAAGCTACCTTTTCACTCTCATTTTTTTTCCCAATTTCCTACTAGGAGCAGTTACCCATGACCCCCCTCAGGATTCCGTTCCTGTCAGTTCAGTCTCTCTTATCCCACCACCACCGCCTCCGAAAAATGTTGCCCGAATGTTGGCGCTAGCATTAGCTGAGTCTGCACAGCAAGCCTCAACTCAGTCTTTGAAGAGACCAGGGACCTCTCAGGCTGGGTATACAAATTATGGAGACATAGCGGTGGCTGCAACTGAAGATAATCTGCCCAGTTCTTACTCTGCTGTTGCTCTAGATAAGGCCTATTTCCAAACCGATCGACCAGCAGAGCAGTTCCACCTCCAGAATAATCCACCAGGAAACTGTGACCATCCTCTTCCAGAGACAACAGCTACTGGGGATCCTACCCATTCCAACACAGCTGGATCTGGGGAGCAACACCACCAAGTAGATGTAACAGGGAATCAGCCACATCGAACCTATTTATCTGGGGACCCAGAAAAGGCCAGAATTACTTCAGTTACCTTAGACTTAGAGAAGTCTGATGATCATGCAAGTTTCCCTGAAGACCAGTCTGGGAAGAATAGTATACCAACTGTCTCCTTCATGGATCAGGATCAGTCTCCACCTCGTTTCTACAATGGAGATCAGCCTCCTTCTTATCTTGGTGCAACTGTGGATAAACCCTATCACCCTTCAGAATTTGCAGACAAATCTCCCACACCTCCTAATTTACCTAGGGATAAAATCTTCCTTACTTCTGGGTCCCTTGCAGACAAATCACCCACACCTCCTAATTTACCTAGAGATAAAATCTGCCCTCCTTCTGGGTCCCCCGAAGAGAATACCAGCACAGCCAACATGACTTACATGACAGCTACTCCAGCAACAGCCCAGATGAGCACCAAGGAAGCCAGCTGGGATGTGACTGAGCAACCCACCACTGCTGATTTTGCTGCTGCCACCCTTCAGCGCACACACAGAACTAATCGTCCCCTTCCCCCTCCACCTTCCCAGAGATCTGCAGAGCAGCCACTAGTCGTGGGACAGGTACAAGCAGCAACCAGTATAGGATTAAATAATTCCCACAAGGTAAGAAGGGGAGGATATCAGTGAGATGAAATATACTTTTACCAAAGGTATGTCACTTTTTAGCAGGGTGTGTTGCTCTTTGAGTCAGATGCAACAATCACTTTTAAGCTCTGTGGCTGATTTCCATGAAATAGTTCCCATTTGAGGTTGAAGTCTGCCATTACCTTGATGTCGCCTTTTCCCCAAGAAAGGAGTAGCTCCTAGACGACTATAGCTTAACTATACCTGCTCCCTTTCCCTCCTAAGGTGTCTTGGTCGTTTATTCATAGTAACACAAAGAAATCATGATCAAATGAGACAAAGTGGGCTTTAAAGTTATGGGTTGCTTTTTTCTTTTTCAACTCCACTGACTCATTGTGACTTTGGGCAAGTCATTTGTCCACCCTCTGCCAATTATTCACAGCTACACAATGAAAATACTTTCCTCTCAAAACATTTGTAAGACTTTGTCTTGCAGAATTTTTGGAAGTATACGAGATTATAGTGCCTTGGGATTTTTTGTTATTTTCCTAGCATTCACTAGCAGTTTGTTCCATAGTCAGGCACCTGTTTCAATGAGAGAATGTAGTATGCAGAATGCTAGGGTTTCTTCCTGAATTTCCTCATATTTTAAAAAAGTGCCACAGGTTTTGTGTGTGTGTGTGTGTGTGTGTGTGTGTGTTATGGCCACTTTGAACTATTAATAGGACTTAAGATTTTAGACTTTAGTAGAGGATGCTGTGTCTAGCTACTGCTTCTCAAGGATAGCATGTTTGCAGTTTGAGTAGCATGTTTGCAGTTTGAGGATTATCTTTGACCTGTGGGTCAGACTAGGTGGAATCAAAGATAGGAAAGAGGCAGTAGCCACTGATTTGAATATTCCCTTTCTCTATTTTTGAAGGCTTAAAATGTGCACTGTACAGCTGTGAATTTCAAAAATCTCTCCAGATGATAGAATTAACTCTTAATTTTTAAAAAATGTCCTTGGTATTGAGACTGAGCTAGACTAATAGATAATACATAGAACAGTATACACTAATAGATAATACATAGGACAGCATATACTAATAGATAATACATAGTACTGGGTATGTATTTTTAATCTTTACAGTGTTACCTGGGTAATGTCATAGGCAACCTCATCTCATATTTAAAACCTCTCATAAATTAGAAAACCTTGAATGGTTCTCCAAAGATGATACTGGCTATTGTACAAAATAGCAGCATAAGCCTTCTTTTCCTAGCAATGTGTACAGATTCATTGCAACCACATGGCTTGGGTAAGTTCAGTCTGCTACCCAACCAGCCTCAATTTGTGAGTTACAAATTAAATAGTACTTGATTCATAGAGCGAACAAAACATAGACCATAGTATTATCATCTTTCAATAGGTTCAAGGAGTAGTTCCAGTTCCAGAGAGGCCACCTGAACCTCGAGCCATGGATGACCCTGCGTCTGTCTTCATCAGTGACGGTGGTGCAGCTGCTGCTCAGTGTCCCATGGCTACAACTGTCCAGCCAGGCCTGCCTGAGAAAGTGCGGGATGGTGTGCGGGCCCCGCTGCTGCACCTGCGTGCCGAGTCTGTCCCTGCACACCACTGTGGCTTTCCTGCACCACTGCCGCCGACCAGGACGATGGAGAGTAAGATGGCTGCTGCCATACACTCCAGCAGTACAGATGCCACCAGCAGTTCAAATTATCATTCCTTTGTCACTGCTTCATCCTCCTCTGTGGATGATGTGTTGCCTTTACCAATTCCTGTCCCACAACCTAAGCATGCTTCTCAGAAAACAGTTTACTCCTCCTTTGCTAGGCCTGATGTCGCCACTGAACCCTTTGGTCCAGAAAACTGTTTGCATTTCAATATGACTCCAAACTGCCAGTACCGTCCCCAGAGTGTACCTCCACATCACAATAAATTGGAGCAGCACCAAGTGTATGGTGCCAGGTCAGAGCCACCAGCCTCCATGGGTCTTCGTTATAACACATATGTGGCCCCAGGAAGAAACGCATCTGGACACCACTCCAAGCCATGCAGCCGGATCGAGTATGTGTCTTCTTTGAGCTCCTCTGTTAGGAATGCCTGTTACCCTGAAGACATTCCACCGTACCCTACCATCCGGAGAGTGCAGTCTCTCCATGCCCCGCCGTCTTCCATGATTCGCTCTGTTCCCATTTCACGGACAGAAGTTCCCCCAGATGATGAGCCAGCCTACTGCCCAAGACCCCTGTACCAATATAAGCCATATCAGTCCTCCCAGGCCCGCTCAGATTATCATGTAACTCAGCTTCAGCCTTACTTTGAGAACGGCCGGGTCCACTACAGGTATAGCCCATATTCTAGTTCTTCTAGTTCCTATTACAGTCCAGATGGGGCTCTGTGTGATGTGGATGCCTATGGCACGGTCCAGTTGAGACCCCTTCACCGTCTTCCCAGTCGAGATTTTGCTTTCTACAATCCTAGGCTGCAAGGAAAGAACTTGTACAGTTACGCTGGTTTGCCTCCACGTCCCCGGGCCAATGCAACTGGCTATTTCTCTCCCAATGACCATAACGTAGTCAACATTCCTCCGGCTGCTGATGTAAAGCACACTTACACCTCATGGGATCTTGAAGACATGGAAAAATACCGCATGCAGTCCATCCGGAGAGAGAGCCGCGCTCGGCAGAAGGTGAAAGGGCCTGTCATGTCTCAATACGATAACATGACTCCAGCTGTGCAGGATGACTTGGGTGGGATCTACGTCATCCATCTGCGAAGTAAATCAGATCCTGGGAAAACTGGACTTCTCTCAGTGGCAGAAGGAAAGGAGAGCCGCCACACAGCTAAGGCCATCAGTCCTGAGGGAGACGACCGCTTCTATAGGAGGCATCCTGAGGCAGAGTTGGATAGAGCTCACCACCACGGAGGCCATGGTAGCGTGCAGCCAGAGAAGCCATCCCTGCCTCAGAAGCAGAGCAGCCTGAGGAGCAGGAAGCTTCCTGACATGGGCTGCAGTCTCCCTGAACACAGGGCACACCAGGAAGCAAGCCATAGGCAGTTCTGTGAGTCAAAAAATGGGCCTCCTTATCCCCAGGGAGCTGGCCAGTTAGATTACGGGTCCAAAGGGATTCCAGACACTTCTGAGCCAGTCGTCTACCATAACTCTGGAGTAAAATATGCTGCATCTGGGCAAGAATCTTTAAGACTGAACCACAAAGAGGTGAGGCTCTCCAAAGAGATGGAGCGGCCTTGGGCTAGGCAGCCTTCTGCCCCAGAGAAACACTCCAGAGACTGCTACAAGGAGGAAGAACACCTCACTCAGTCAATGGTCCCACCCCCTAAACCAGAGAGGAGTCATAGCCTCAAACTCCATCATACCCAGAACGTGGAGAGGGACCCCAGTATGTTGTACCAATACCAACCACACAGCAAGCGCCAGAGCAGTGTGACTGTAGTGTCCCCGTATGATAACCTGGAGGATTACCACTCCCTGCCTCAGCACCAGCGAGGAGTCTTTGGAGGGGGCGGCATGGGGACATATGTGCCCTCTGGCTTTCCTCATCCACAGAGCAGGACCTATGCTACGGCTTTGGGTCAAGGGGCCTTCCTACCCACAGAGTTGTCCTTGCAGCATCCTGAAACACAGATCCATGCAGAATGAGCCCTGGGAGCCATAGAGTTGAAGCAGCCTCTGCTGGACAGTGGACTGTTCTATTTTTTTCAATAACCAAAAAGATTAAAAAAAAACAAAAAATACTATAAAACCCCTGACCACATTTAAAAAATAATAATAAAAGTAAACAAATCACCATCTTTTTCCCCTTCCCTGCTTCATTACCACCTCTTCCATCTATAGACTTTGTCATTTTTGTCTTTAAAAAAGATCTGAAGGATGGTAAAGCCCTGTGCTGAAACCTAGTAGAGAAATTTGTCACAGGCCGTACTTGCCATCTAGGGCTAGCTTAAAAGAGCCTGAGGACTGCCTTTCACTGAATCTGAATTCAGCATTGTCCTTCTTAGTATTTGCTGCACAATTGAGAGCAGTTCATATGGATTTCCTGGTAGGCTTCTGCATTCCCTGTTGTGTTCCTGCTTCTTTGGTAGCTGCACAACTTGCCCAGATCAACACACTGTTCTCACTTCATTTGCCCCATCTGAGAAGGATCTTGTGTTCAATTAGAGTAATGGAAAAATCCCTGATCCTTCAAGATCAGTCAGTCAGTTAGCAACATTATAATTAAAAATAAGAAATTAAGACTTTAAATTAAACATTTAGTAGTGTCATCATAAAACATCAGACCACCTAGCCTCAGGCTGAACCATACTCTTTATATTTTTTTCATCCTTGTTCCTCACAGTTCCATGAACAGGCTCATGTTATGACAGAAGGGATTTCTAAAAGTTAGAATTTAAGGAACCTTCTTAGGTGAAACAAAGTAAAGTTCTTATTGCCAGTGAACTTTGTTAGTACCAGTAAACTATATCCATGCCTTTAATGCATTGCCCGCCTTCAGGTTTTCTTCTTATTCCCCTCCTCAATAATATTTGATGAATTGTAATTCTAGTAAAACATGTCATACCATTGGTTTTCCTAAATTTCCAACTTTCTTTCATTAAAAAAACAAAAAAAAACCTAGCATGATTTGACTGGATAGACACACATAGTTTATTATGAATATAAATTTACATGTTTGTTTCTGTTTCTAAACCAGAGTACAGGGTCCCTGGGAATTATTTAAGTAGCTACGAATTATCTATTACTAGACTGCAAGTTACTGCAATAACCACTTAGTACACAGCCCCATTTCACCAGTTGGAGTTCTGGGCAGTTATCATTGCCGTCCTAAGGCATTACTGTTGTTTGCTTACTCTGTACTTGTGTGGTCAAAGTCTTGTAATTATCATCTACACCAGCATTTCAGGTATAGCTCTTTATAACTCTGGAGACATGTTAAACATGTTTAATACCCGCTACTTTTGAAGTTGCATTCCTTATTAGAGTAGGAACTCTCTAGCCCAACTCGGTTCTATGTCCTCAGCTCCCTCCACCCACAAAATACATCAGACTAGGAAGGCAGTCCTATGTTTACAAATTGAGTTTAGATTGTCATTTCATTCCATAACTCTTAATAATACTCAAGTTTTATACATTCAAGTATTTTAAATGCTCGGTCTGTAGAAGACACTTAGGAGTATTGCATTCCATTTACTGGATGGTTGCTGCTCTGGCTTTTTAGAACTTGAAATTAATTTTTATTTAGAGCAAAGGAGGAAATCTTTTAAGAGGCTAAAGTCATGCTGCTATTGCTGTGAAATTATATAAAGATTAGGATTCATGCCAGTTTTTATTTTAAAAATAATGTGCATTTTAAGGGTTTATATTTAGAAAAAGAAATAAAATGTTTTAAGAACAACACATTGATATGTGGAAATATTCTATAAGACTTTATTTTGTTCCCCTAGAATTGATTGGAGGGATGCAGTAAAAACTGTAGTAGAAGTCTTGAAACACTCATATGTGAAAAGGTCTGTGGAAATTTAGGCCTCTACATTAAAAGTACAGACCCAACTGGTGTCAAAGTGTGAGGAAACCTGATAGGATACTTCCATTTTGGCACAAAAACACCCTGGGTGCTACATATAAAAGTTTGACCTTTGGTGAATATGTGGCACTATTTTTTTTTACCTGAATCTTATTTTTGTCAAGTAGGCAACCCATTGCCCCTTGGAGACCACACCAGCCCTGTAAGTTCTCACTAGCAGCATGGAGGTTAGGAAGAGGGGCTGCTGTGACCAGGAGATACACACGGCTTTAGTAACTGAGAGCCCTAAGGAAGTGACCCAGGGAGTCCAGTCCAGTTTTAATATTTGTGGATTTGTTGTCATACAGATTGTTTAGTCCTGAAACTAAAGTCTATTTTATAAATAGTAGGGTCAATTCCTCAAAACAATTTCTTTATTAATAAATGTCCTATAGGTTTAGAAATATCAGGTAAATATTCAAATATAGAGGGATGACTGCAGTTACTGGTATAAGCGTGAAACACAAAATTTAGATAAAATCTAGAGTTGCTTCATTAATGCATGCTAGCAACAGCCTTAACTTTGGATTCAGTTATTTGAAACACTTTGCCGGCATCTTTCCCTTTCTAATATTGTGGGGTGGAAACCATACGGCAAATCACTGTGAGCCGGATACCTCAGCACAGTTCACCTTGTGTGTGACTTCACAAATAGAGTAACTGAATGTTATTACTTTCAAATTTTGACGTGGAGCATTATGATCAAGGAAATGGAGCTGCCTTATACATTAAATCCATAATTTAATCCTGTTGACATTTTCATAGCCATGCCTCCAGATATAATCTTTTTGGCAAAATTCTGATTCCACAGTTTGGTCTGATTGAAATAAATATTCCCTGGACGTCTGGGTAGAAATTTTGCTAACAATCCCAGAGGTGCCATTTTGTTATCAATAAATTTCATCTGAGCCTTATTTCTTACTATATTCCATTTCCTTTCAAACATACAAGTCCCTGGGATGGTCCCACAAGTAGGGCCTGCCCATTTCTTACAATGGTAAAGCATTTTTTAAAATTCAGGGTCAGGTTGAAAAATTCTAGGACAAATTCTGTAGAGAGCAGGGACTATTATTAACGTGAGTAGGGACAGAGCAGTAGGTTACCACATTTGGAGCAGTAACAGATGCAAACAATGTACATTTGAAATTTGCCCCTTTAGTTAAAGAAGGAGCCTGCAAAGTCCATTTCTCTGTTTTCAGCCCTGTCAGTCACCCATTTAGTATGCTGGCAAAGTATTGCTTGAGCAGAATGTGTGAGAAAGTAATAATGAAAGCAAAAGTATGTCAGAGAGTTACTTCTTCCACATGGTTAGAGGCATGTGATTTTCAGCACTGTGTGTTACAGAAATGTCAGGAATGGTGTATTATAATGTGTGCAAGATAATGTCGGTGTGCACAGAGGGTCTTTTTTCCTTATCTGATTAGTACTGTTAATGTTCAAAGAATAAAAATGGTTTTACAGTTTAGATTCTGAGATAGCAAAACCTGATTTTTCAACCATGACCTGCATGAGAGAAGCATCCTAGGAAGTCTTAGATCATACTTTTGAGTTTTTAATTTTAATTTATATAGTGTTTTTTTATGTCTTAATATTTTTGTGAACTAGTGTAAATTGTAATGCATATAAGCTTGTGTATTTTTGTAAATAGTTTTGTGATTTATTTCTTGCCCCATATGTAAATATTTAGAGTCTCATTTCTTGCAAACTTATTTGAAGCTGAGTTGTGGGTTTTGGGTTTTGTTTGTTTCTTTGGTTGCAGGGTGGGGTGGGGGGTGGCAGGGGAGGGAAAAGGGATTTTTGTACCTGGAGATGGAGATACCTTGTGGTTTAAAGCGAATGTCCCACTGAAAGCAATTCAAATATCAACAGAATTATTTCAGGTTAAAACAGACTGCTTTGTGTATGTGTTTCCTTTTTGACCTAATATGAATTATACCGAAAGGGTGGGAGTATTGATTTGGGAACTTAGGACCAAAAGCACATGTTTTTGTGACACCTCCTATTACGTCCAGTGGTAGGTTAATTGGGGAAAGGGGCCAAGTGTCTCCTGTTGTTACCTGTTTACCATCTCTTGCCCCTGGCCTCATTTCCCCCAGGTCAAACACTGTTCTCTTTAGAGCGGTAGAGGCCTCTTGATTGGTCCTGGAGTCTGGGCTGACTTGCTGCTTCCTGCTCCTGAAGGAGTCCACGCTCCACTCTTTCCGCCTGGTTCCCGAGTGTGTACTTCTCAGGAAACTGAATCGGCTTATCTCAGGATCCTTCAAAGGGGATTCTGAATAAAACTATATTTTTACAGATTCCCAGGAAACATCTTGGACATCCTATTTTCTCTTAAGGGTGAAATGACCATAAAAGAACCATGCCTCAGACAAGGCCATCTGTGGTGAGCTGGCTCGCAGCAAACCCAGATCAAGTGTCACTGAGACAGTGGCTCTAGATGTGAACCAAGTACTGCAAGTGTCTCAGCTGCCCAGCAGGGCTCCACAGTTTCTTCTGCTGCCACAGTTCTCAAAATAAATACTTCAATATCAACCAGGACTTAAAGGTCTAGTGGGGAGGACCCTTAATATTCAGCTATTGAATATTGGTTTTCCTACCAAGAGTCAAATTACAAATCATTCTTCATTTTAAGATGTTAAGGCCCTATTCTTTTTTGCCAGCAATGGGGAAAGTTGCCTGTTTATTCCATATGGCCCTGGTGAGCCAACCATCTTTTCTGTGCCTGCATACCACACTCCAGACCTCAGCAAAGATACATCTGCTTCAGTAAGCATCTTCAGACCCGAATAAGTGTTCCCATGGAAACTGCTCAGATGGGATGAAAGAAAAGATACAGCCACAGCTCCAATGGGTCTTCTCAAATTTTCGGGATTCTGCTTTCCATGCCAACTATTTCATCACCAAACTTCCTTTATACTGACAAAAATACGGCAGCTACCTCTTAAAATGTCTATTTATCACTGAGGAATCAGTAACAAATACATTGGTGGTGGTTGAGATTTTAGTCATTCATGATTGTACAGGAAGAGGCACATTTTAAAGTAATACTGACTCCCCATTCAGTAAAACCATGGGCATCTGGAAACAGAAATAAGATATTTTAGTTATGTTTTTGATATAGTTGACAGTGTACCTCTTTAAAGGTGTAAGGTTTAATTTTATTTTAGACATTTTAATCAAAGTACCTCCAGAATATATTTCCAACCACAAATTTTGTTGCCAGTATAGTTTCATCACTTAATATCAATGGATTACTGCACTACACATAAGTTAAGCATATCCTCAGGGGCACGCTGAGATAAAAGATTTGCATTTTTGCCAAGTGATTTAACGCCAGTTCTTTTTATGTTTTGGTACCTTTTTTTTTTTTTTAAGTTTCTTATGTCTTTGCTGCTGTCACTTTTTGTTACTGCCTAGGAACTACCTATAAATCTTCCTGTAACTTTTTCTCTTTGTAATTCTAATCTGGGGAGCAAAAGCACTTCTGAACTGGAGCCCTGAAAGTTTATTCTGAATTGTGTGGCCTTCGTGTTGTCTGTTTTTTGTTACTCCGGGGCTCTTTTTCTTTTCTCCTAGCAAAGGGCTTGAATAGCTGAGTCTCAGAAAGTAGATGTTGGTGTGTAAGATGCTGAGAAGAGAGAATGAAACAAAAGCTGAAAGAGTTCACCCTGCATTTGACAGTCTGTGAGAAAGCGATGTGATTAGACGCATCGGCATTTCCCCTGTTAGCAACTGCAGAGTGTTTCTCCCCATAGGAAGATGCTAGGCCGTAGAAGACAGTTTGAGCATCCACAATTAAGAAACTAGAGTATCATGCAGACAAAACAGCTTCCGCTGTCACTGAGTCATTCACAATTAGTGTTCTTAATTCTCTAAAAACATTCTGAAAAGCATCCTAGATTTCTCAGCCACTAGTTACATTTTAAATTCAGCAAGTAGTTCTCAAACTTTAGAATCCATGTAGAACACCTGGAGAGCTAGTTAAACAAGATTCTTAGCAACCACCAGATGGTCTCATCCAGTGCGTCTGGGATTGGACTTAGGAATCTAGTTTTGGTACCCACTCCATGTAATCCTGGTGCAGATGGCTGAGAAATAAAGAACTAGGCAGCATTTTTAATAGGCTGCTTCCTTGCAGACGGAGCCGTCTCATTCATTAAGGTTACCACCTTTTCCCATTCACACCTTGGTTCCCCTTCACACCTTGGTTCCCCTTCACTTTGCTGATAAGGTAACAGAAATGTATCATTAATTTCTCTCTCCCCTTGGTATAAATATTAAACCTCAGACTCATCTGTAATAATGGCATGCAAAAATTAGAACTAATTGAACTGAACAAACTATAGAAAATTCAACATTCTTTAAAAAGGAGGTAAGAAAATACTGTTAGCTGAATACTCTAATGCCTTCTATTATATGCTTATGTAATATTGTTAAGACTACCTGAGACATTTAAGCTGGTTAGGGAAGTGTAGCTAATTCACATTTTTGGTGGCTAACTTTTTCAAATACTGCACTCTGGCTAGGCATGGTGGCTCACACCTGTAATCCCAGGAGGCCAAGGTGGGCAGATCACCTGAGGTCAAGAGTTTGAGACCCACCCTGGCTAACATTGTGAAACAGTGTGTCTGCTAAAAATACAAAAATTAGCTGGGTGTAGTGGCACACCTGTAGTCCCAGCTACTTGGGAGGCTGAGGCAGGAGAGCTGGGAGGCAGAGACTGCAGTGAGCTGGGGTCGTGCCACTGCACTCCACCCTGGGCAACAGAGGGAGACTCTGTCTCAAAACAACAAGAACAAACAAAAAACTGCACTCATGGAAAATGGCTCATAGGACTAAGTGATGTTCCTTCTTTTCTTGCCTAAACTTTTACAAGAACTATCATCACATAATTAGCTTTTTTTTCGTATTTTATCAATTGTGGGCAATGGTATAGCAATGTATTTAACAGCGGTAATGAACTATGCTTACTATATTGACAGTTGTGAGCCTTTTGCATCTGTTAATTCACTTATTTCTCATAACACATCAGTTTGTAGATGAAACCAAGGCATACAGAGGTTAAATGCTCTGCCCAGTGGCATACAGTGAGTAACTCGTGTGGAGCTGAAAGGCACACCTGCACATTCTGACTCAAAGCAGACTTTAGAGTTGTCTAATTGAATCTGGACTGCTAACTCTAAAACCTCTACTGAACCCCTAAACCCTCTAAAATGATTTCTAATACTCTGATGAAGCCATTACTTCCTGATCTCTAAAATGGGAATAATAGTACCTATGAAGGATTGCTGTGAGGATTAAAATAGATAACAGCTGTTTGTACAGGGCTTAGCAGAAAGCAAATGCCAAATAAAAGTTACCCAGACTTTTACTTTGAAATAGTACAAGACCATGCAGCAGTTAAAGGGAAGAGGGCTATATTATGCATATATAATTATATCATTAAGTATTTAACCACTTCAAATTATATCATTAAGAATTTATTGAGGGTTAACCTTTCTGAAAAAATTAACTGAAAGGTCTCCCATGGTTGACGTTTATCTCACAGGAAGAGAGCCTTGGAGGTTAAAATGGGACTTCACAGTGAATCCTATAGCATGATGTAATAGTGGAGAAAGTCCTTGCTTACCATGAAGTCTAATAACTCCCGAATCTTGTGTGATTATTCAGTGGAAAGCATTATCCAGATAGCACTGATTATGACTACTAAACTGGGTCTACATTTCAGAACAATGTCTAGCTCTAGGTTATATATTGCATCTGTCAACTTTGCAGTTCAGGGAAGTGGTCTCCGGAACCTCTGTGAGCTTCGCCTTCTCTGCTAGTGGGTGGTGCCTTCTGCGGCGTCACTTTTTTTGTATTGCCCTAGTTACTCACAGGCTCATTCAGTACACGAGATGGCAGGAATAGAAGCAACATAGTGAATTTCTGCAAAAAAAGTAATGGGGGAAAGCAGGGCTGGTATTTTACAAAACAGTTGCTAAAGAGAGATGGTTTGATTGGCTCTCCATTTCTGGATAGTAAAACTTGGTAAATAGTGAAGTTTTTTTTCATTTTGTTTTGTTTTTTGGGGACAAAGTCTTGCTCTGTCACTCAGGCTGGAGTGCAGTGGTGTGATCTCAGCTCATTGCAACCTCCGCCTCCCTGGTTCAAACAATTCTCCTGCCTCAGCCTCCTAAGTAGCTGGGACTACAGATTCATGCCACCACACTTGGCTAACTTTTGTATTTTTAGTGCAGATAGGGTTTTGCCATGTTGGCCGGGCTGGTCTTGAATTTCTGACATCAAGCCTCCAGAAGTGCTGGGATTACAGGCGTGAGCCACCGGGTCCAGCCTCATTGTTCTTAAAACACATATACCTTTTCCTGCTTCAAGATCAGTTAAAGCAAAATGCCTTTCCAGAGAAAAGAGTCGAGCAATTGCACTGATAGTAGCTAATATCACTAAAAATTTATTGATCAATTATGTACCAAGCTATCCTAAGTATTTTGCATATATTAATATTAACTCATTCTTCCTAACAATTACATGAGGTAACATTTTTTTATTACCACTTTACAGGTAAATCAAGGCCTAGAAAGTTTTAAGTAATGTGCCTGAGTTTATACCTCTGAGGTTAAGTGGGATTCAGACCCAAGCTCTATGACCCCAGAGCCTGCAGTTTTTATCACTGTTATATTGCATGCCCACTGTGTATCCTCAAAGATCATGAACCCCTATCGTAGTTGTCCCTGCGAGGCTAAGACACTCTATTGTTGATTTGCAGGGAATGCAACTCCCCCCATTAGTCAGGGTAGGCTAGGGTTATGTTGTAGTAACGACACCAAAATCCTGTTGCCTTAGACACAAAAAGAGGTATTTTTCCTGCTCAAGGCAAGTCTGCTGCAGGTCCTGGTGACTTTCCTAGGTAACAGTCCTCTGAGCAGCCACTGGCATCCCTTACCCCATCACCTAATACTGAATTCCTGGGATGGTGTGGCAAGAGAGAACACTGGAGGGGCTTGCATGGGTAGTTAAAAATGTGGCCCAGAAGTCACACAACTCATCAGGCAGAATGAGTGTCCAGGCCGTGCCAGTACAAGCAAGGTGTGAGTTAAAGGCAGTGGGCCCCCTACCTGGAAGGAGAGCAGAGCTGGGAGCAGTGCACAGCATGGACGTGTACCTCCCCACTCCACTGTCGACTCAGGTTCTCCCACTGACATCTGTCACTGACAAGGGCAGCATCATGCAGAAGAAGAGTGCTTTAGCTTCCTGCAGCAGAGAGCAACAATTATAGCCCATAAGGCAAGCTCAAGGATTAGCAGTTTTAGGGCAAAAGAAATCGAGGGGCAGCATAGGTTACCAGGTGAGGGGTCACTCTTGAGACCCCATAATGGTAGCAAAAGGTTGGTCCTGCATCCACAAGCTTCTAACCATGTACTGGAGAAGCAGCAGCTTGTGGAAATAAAGAGAGGGTGTGTCTTGCTCTAGCTCCAGAGATACGGAACATGTGCAAAGGGGCAGGGGCCTCCGTGAATGCTGCTGAGTCAAGTACAGCCACCCTCCCTCTGCCTTGTCACTGCCGCCTCAGCCTCCTCATCCTCCCATAGACATGCCAAGTCCACTTCTGCCTCAGCCTTTGTGCTGACGCTCCTCTCTCGGGTTTGTAGGCCCCAGATATCTATGTGGCTCGCTCCCCCACTTCAAGTCTTTCTCAAATGCCACCCCCTTAGAGAAGACTTGCCTTGACCATCGTCTCTCATGTAGCACGTCATTTACTCTTATCCCCTTGCTCGCTTTATGTTATTTTTTATCTATAGTTTCTCTGGAATGTGAACTCCAAGAGTACAGGAGCTTTATCTTGTTCATTTTTATCCTAGTGCCTGAAATGATGCTGTAGCATAGTATGTCCACAACCTTTCCTGAAGGAGTGAGCTCATGGGTCCCTAGTATCCATGGCAATGCAATGGAAGGCAGGGGCTGAGAACGCTTTTGTACTGGGTGTTGGAATATAATGGGACATCTTCAGTAGCAGATGAATCCCATCATTTGTTTGGTTTACTTTTGTATGTTACAAGCACCTGGACTACTGGTGTTGGTTGCTGGTCACAGAAGCAAAGTAGACTTAGATGATCTAAAATTCAACTGCCAGAGTGACTAAGCACTGATAGAATTAGTCATAAAAGGAGGTCAGTTTTGCTTGGAAAGTAGGCAAGGGGGTTACTTGGAGGAGAGGAAGGGTGATGTTCTGGCTGTCCAGGAAAGACTTGATTCTCACACTTACATCTACTCTATAAAGCATCTTAGGGTGTGGAACTGAGAAGGTGTAATAGGAACTCTCTTCCAGGCC
Organism: Plecturocebus donacophilus; assembly: GCA_004027715.1. NCBI lineage: Eukaryota > Metazoa > Chordata > Mammalia > Primates > Pitheciidae > Plecturocebus > Plecturocebus donacophilus. The sequence continues at coordinate 17,252 of PVKP010030820.1, forward strand.
ATAGCAACTTTGGAAGAGAAGGAAGAATCAAGGTTTGGATCATTTTTAACAATCACGTAGAACCTATGTACTAAGAGATAGTAAAATCTAGGAAAACATGAATGAGTTCCTGAATGATCTCCTTCTCTAAGTTACGTGAATTTTAGAGAAGACAACAGTGACGTTACCTAGACCCTATGAAGTTCCTGGACTCCCAATACCCCAAATGCCCTTGGATCCCAGGAGCCACAATAACCCTCTGAAAGGAATGGCCATGACTAGATTTCACTGTTGCCTGCTCCCCCAATAGAGACGCCCCACTTCCTGGGTATTCCTCTTGGTGCCACTTTGCAGGTGTTTTACTTTGATTATGGTCAGAGATGGTTCTTTTCCTACCAGTGTTTTGTAATTATTAGGATCCTAAAGGCTATACTGGCCCTCTTATTATGATGACCCTTCTCCTAAAAAGCTAAGACACGCAGGAGTAGCTTCCTTGAGCCTAGGAAATAGCATCCAACATTGGACTCAAAAATATTTTGCTAATAATCACAAATATGCATTCCAGAACATCCTCTCCCACTTTTGGGTCATCTCCTTGGCTTTCTGGGATGATTGCTTCTTGCAACGAAGGGCACCTTTGGTTCCCTACCTTAGAGAATGTGACTGACTGCTAGTCCAAAGCCCTCCATATTGTCCAGTGAGGCACCTGACGAGCTCCTCAGCAGCACATCCAGCTAACATGTATCCACGGGCAGCGAAAGAGAGGAGGCTTGGGAGGGAGAGGAAAAGCATGAGAGCCAGCCCAAGTATATGCAGGTGCTTACAGAAGAAAGGGACTTAGACTTCTAATTGATCTTAAGTGGTGGAAGCAATCAGAGATGGGTGACCATCAAGCAAGGGTGTTGTAGGGGATGGAGACACGGAAAGGGTAATTGGAGCAAACTTGGAAGTCCCTCCTGATCCTGAGGTTGCGTGATGTCTGTGGAGTCATAAGGAGATGGCCTGTGCCTCCTGGAGGGGAGCTGCCTGCCCGGCTGCCTGGCGCATGCAATTCCTCCCCACGGGGGCACCTTCTCCCCTCTTGCTCCTCTCAGCACCTGTGCCTCCAAAGACTTTCAGGAGCCCTTAAGTTAAATCCAAACAGTTCAGTTTGGCCTGCGGGATCTGCCTCTCTGGTTTCATCTCCTCTTTCAGGTTCCTGTGCAAGCTGTGCTCTCTTCCTCTGGCGCTGTTTCCAGCCAGGCAGTCTCCCTGTCTTGCATCAGAGGCCTGCCTTGATCACCTCACCCTCTTCGTTTTCCAAACAGAACTTCTCACTCAGAAGTTATTTTTATTTACTGGTTTATCTATTAATTGTCTCTATCTCTTCACTAGTTCATAAGCTCCATGAGAGCTTGACACATGGCATGTACTCACATAGGTTTGTTAAACACACACACACATACATAAAGCGAAGAAAAGAGTCTCTGGAAACAGTCACTTTAAGAAGCTTTATTATTTTGCCTAAGCTCAGCCCTATAGGAAAGGAATGTTCTTTGTAACCACAAGGAGTCCCTTCGAGTGTGGAGACTCAACATGCCTACTGCATAGAAATTGGTATTTTTAAGCAGCCGCCAGATGGTGCTAGTGACACACTTTGTAACTCACCCATGTTCCTGTTGATTGGGAAGATTCACTGAGCTTCCCAGTAAGATGGGCTAGGTGATGGAGTAAGTGACTCAATGCGGTTCTTCCTCCTCTCTTTCCACCCCACTTTTGCCAGGGCGGTTTTAAGGGCAGTGACCACACAGCAAACGCTGGAGGCTAATCAGTGAAAGCTGATGCATTGCTTTATTTTGGAAGTTGCCCTGAAAAAAAGAAGGGTAAGATGAACAGGTTGGATAAAAATCAGAAGAAGGCAAGTTGTGGTCGCAGAAGCAAATGAGACTCCATGATTTCTAAGAATGATTTCGTGCTTTTAAATTCTCAAGTATCGTTTATTGTCATTTTTAGAAAATGGTAGGAAGTATCTAGACTCTAGCTTTTCAGTTTCAGAAGCTAAGTCTAGGTAGGGCTTCAGAGCCTCAGCAAAGTTTCCAAACCTGGATGCTTCTCCCACACAGGGCTTTTTAAAAACACAGATTCCTAGGCTTGCTCCACTAAAGCAGTCATCTCTTCGTGGACTCTGGAACCTGTATTGCCAGTAGAATTTCCCAGGTGATTGCATTTCATCCGCACATTAGGAGACACTGTTCCTGGGGAAGATTGATCCCTCCAGTCTCTCTTCTAGGACCTACCACTTTTGTTCACTGGTTCTGGGCTTGAACCTGGCCCCAGTCAGAACTTCAAGTTTTGCTTCATGGAACTTCATTGTTAACGGGAATCTCTCCAACCCCACCCCTTCCCCAGAAGGTGGCATGATTCCGTAGGTTTAGAAAATAAGGGATTAGACTGGTTTGCTTTTAACTGCATAATTTCTTAGATATCCACACTACCCCACAGTACTTTACGTTCTCAGAGGAAAAGTACTGCAGGGATCACAGAACACTTTATTCACAGAGCAACTCCTCAGAACACATGTCAGGGCCAGGCATGGTGGCTCACACCTGTGATCCCAGCACTTTGGGAGGCCAAGGCGGGTGGATCACCTGAGGTCAGGAGTTCAAGACCAGCCTGGCCAACATGGGGAAACCCCGTCTCTACTAAAAATATAAAAATTAGCCAGGCATGGTGGTGGATGCCTGTAATCCCAGCTACACAGGAGGCTGAGGCAGGAGAGATGCTTGTACCTGGGAGGCACAGGTTGCAGTGAGCCAAGATCATGCCATTGCACTCCAGCCTGGGCAATAAAAGCAAAACTCTGTCTCAAATAAATAAATAAATAAAATGAAAGACCGCATTTCAGGATACATCATGTAGTTAAAAATAACCCGGCCTAGGTGTCAGAAGTTTTTGGTTTTGGTCTTCGCTTCTTTATTAAGAATGATGTGACTGTTCTATTTATACCTACTGGATTCCACATGAAATTGAGGAAGCTGGCCATGTGACTTTGCTAAGTTACTCCTTTTCTAAGCCTCCATTGCCCTATCTGTAAAATGGGGGTAGTAACTGCGTCATGACTCCCACAGGGCTGTTGAAGGACACATCAAGTAACCTATGAGAGAATGCTCTGAAAAGAGTGAACTACTGTGCAAGTGAAAAGTAAGGTCGTGTCCAGTGGGATGTGAGAATTAGTCAAAGCGCCATAGAATTGCAGGTTTTCACACCAGCACAGCTGCCATCTGCAGCACAGCTTTTCTGTAATGAAAATAGTACAAATAATTAGTTTTAAAAGTCAAATTGAACCACAAGGCTTATGACAAAACAGCAGTTCCCATTTCTCACTTTCTATTGCCCAGAGACAAATTTTTCAAACTCTTTTGGAAGTTTTTTTCTGGTATTTACCACCCTGTGTCTAGATAACGTGCTACTTCTAGATTTTTCCATGTTAGACAATCTGTACTGACTTCCTAAGAAGGAGGAAGAGGATAACATTCTTCACTAATGCAGGCCACTGCCCTGCACAGCCCCCAACACATACAGGATTCTCCCTCCCCATTTTCTTATTCCAGTCAGTCCAGAACCCTTTAATCAATAGTTTATAATCAATATTTGCTCTGTGCCAATTCCTTCATCCTCGGCCTCTGCTGTGGAAGTGTACATTTCCTCTCAATGTCGGGGATGTCTGTTTCTTTGCGTTCATTTTCCTAGAGGCATGTAGGAGAGCTCTCTCCTGGAGTGCTGATGCTTCACCTTCCTGCCAAATCTAGAGTAGCTCTCCTCTGGGCCCAAGTCACAGCTGGGATAACTGTGGGGATCCCTTTACCTCTGGAGGGGAATCCCTGGTTTCCCTGATTCCATTTTCCTCTGTCTTATTCCCTCTTTTTAGTGGGAAAAGGGAAGTAATTTTTGTAACCTTGCATGTCTGAACATACCTTTTTACCCTCCTGCTCTTACATTCTGTGATGGTTTGGCTTAATACAGAATCCTAGTCTGAAAATGATTTTCCCACTTAACTTTGATGATGCTCCTTTTTGTCTTTTGCACAAATCTAGCCATGGAGAAGTCTGATGCCATTCTGCTTCTTGGTCCTCACATGTGAACTATTTTCCCCTTTGGAAACTCTTAGATCTCTTTTTTCCTGGTGTTTCTGCATCTTAATGATGATGTTTCTTTGCATGCGTCTTTTTGCACTAATAGTGCTGGGCACTTAGTGGCCCCTTCAGTTTGTCACAAGTTCTGGGGATTTACAGTATGCTTTCCTTGGTATAATTCTCAGTGGGCCTTCTGAACATCAACCTAATTGGATGCTGGAACTTCATGGGCCACTGAACCTACATTGATCCTCAATTTCTCTTATCTTTTCTTACTGGATATTTACTCATTTGTTTTGCTTTCTGGATATTTACTCATTTATAAAACAATCCTGATATGGAATTTGTTTACATCTTCTATATTTTTAATCTCCAAGAATTATTTCTTGATCTTGGAATGTCCCTTTCTATATTCTTGTTTTGCTTAATGGATTTAGGCCGTACCTTTCTCTCTGAGATATGAGAGAGAATTATTACTATTATTCTGTCCCCTACATTCCTCTCCCCTTAATTTTCTTTACATCTGTTTTTTTTTTGTTTCTGTTCCATGAGTAACTTTCCTCATGTCTGACAATCAGTGGCTACCAATTCAAATGTGAATGCTATGCTCATGTGCGTGCACATGCACGCACTCACCACACACACAAGCATGAACACATGCGCACGCACACACACACATGCACGCACGCACACATGCAGCTTACTGGAAGGTGTGTTGAGCAGGCAAGACTGGTTAGCTAGTGAAGCACATGGTAGGGACAATAATGGCCCCCAAAGATGTCTATGTTTTAATGCTCAGAACCTGTGAATATGTTAGGTTATGTGGCAAAGAGAGGAATCAAAGTTGCAAATCAGTTCATTTTCAAATAGGGAGATTATTTATGGGCCCAATGTAATTACCAGGTTTCCTAAAAGTGGAAGAGGGAGACAGAAAAAGACAGAGAGGGAGTTATGAAGCGGAATCCAGGTCAGAGTGTCAAAGGACTTCACTCGCTGGCTTTGAAGATGTGGAAAGGCTCCCATGAGCCCAAGAATGTGGGCAGCTTCTAGAAAGCGGGAAAGGCAAGAAAATAGATTCTCCCCTAGACCATCCAGAAAGGAACACAGCCATTGGACAACCTGATTTTAGCCTAGTGAGACTCATGTTATACTTACGAAGTTTAGAATTGTAAGGCAATAAACGTATGTTTTTTAAATCACTAAGTTTGTTACAGCAGTTTGAAAAACTATCACATTTCCAGGTTAGGGACCCTTAAGTATTACAGCTAAGGAGGTAGAGAGTCAAAGCAGTCAGGAAAAGGTGCTTGAGACCTCAGCTAAGGAGAGGAGCAAGAACTCTCTGGATTTCGGCAGATTTCATGTCTAGGTCCACGGTGTGGTACGTCTATCTGGGGAGTTCCCTGCCTTCTCAACAGCCCACAGGGCATTCCCTTGGAGAAGAATTTGGGGGTTCAGATTCTAATCCTGAACATATCTGACTTCTTCCTCCAGTGGTTTTTTCAGGGCTTACTTCAGGCCTCAGGCTCTGCAGAAAACAAAACAAAACAAAAACCTTTAGAATCCACATGCATCCTGTCTCCTGGCCTGTTTCTGTTAGTTTGGGTGAGGACTGAGCCACCTGATTGAGGCCCCAGTGGACCGTCATCTGATTTCACTGTGCTTCTTAAGGGTTTGGATCAGGGAACAGAGTTTGCCGGCTTCTTCATCTTGAGTCCCTACATAAAAAATTGCAACCTAACTTATTATGTAAACAAACTATATATGTATATATGGATCATGTATGCCCATATATACAACAAACTATATATGTATACCCATATATACATAGTTTGCATATATATATAGATATACACAAAACTATATACATATATAGTTTGTATATATGTATATATAGTTTGTTATATATATGGGTCATATATACCTATATGTACATATATAGTTTGTATATGTGTATGTATAAGTTTGTATGTATGTATGTAGTTTGTATATATGTATATATGGGTGAGTATATATGACTATATGTATTTCTAAGATTTTGTCTTTTTAAGATTAATTTTTAAATTAAAAAAGCCAAATAACTGGAAGAAATTTGCATACTTGTTAAGCTGTAAAGCATAAGTAACTGAATATTATGAAGTGATGACTCAGTTTAAAAGGAGCTCATTAGCTAGAACAGTGGAAGTTCTCTTCTCGTGAAGCTTTTCAACAGCTCATCTTTCTAACCCCTGCCACCACCCAGTATGTATTCTTTTTTTTCCAGTTGCATTTTTTTTTATAAAATCTTTTGTATTGTAGAATATAATATGTTGGGAAAGCGCCAAGTAAGGCTTATTCCAAAGTGAATAACCATGTGGCCATCATCCAGATCAACAGAAAGATTCTCGCACCCAGAAAACCCTTTCATTGCCCTTCCCATTTCCACTGCTAATTTAATTTAGTTTAACATACTCTCTTCTGTATTTTACATTGTTTTGTCTTTCCGCGTTTTCTTCTGGCTATTTTTCATCAGTCTGTAAGTTCAGTGAGTTGCCTGTTACTCATTTTTCAGTGTTAGTCTTTTTTCTTAATTTCAAGGAGTGCTTTGCATAAGAATAGGTAAGGAAAGACAGGCACCTTTTGTTGATTTCATGTGTTGCAAGTATCTTCTCCCAGCCTGTGGCTGATCTTTTCACTGTCTTAGTGGTGTCTTTCAAGGAACAAAGTCTTAACTTCAAAGTATTTCGATTTATCCAGTTTTTCCTTTATAGCTGGTCTATCTTTGAACTTCCACTTTGGATCGTTTCCATCTGCCTGAAGAACATCTTTTTAGAATGTCCTTTAGTATGGGTCTGCTGTTAATGAATTCTCTTAGTTTCTGTTTATTTAAAAATGTTTCTATTTTATTTTTATTCTATTTTATTTTATTCGGAGACAGTCTTACTCTGTAGCCCAGGCTGGAGTGCAGTGGCACAATCTCAACTCACTGCAACTTCCATCTCCTGGGTTCAAGCAATTCTCCTGCTTCAGCCTAGCTAGGATTACAGGTATGAGCCACCATGCTTGAACAACCTTTGTATTTTTAGTAGAGATGGGGGTTTCATCATGTTGGCCAGGCTGGTCTTGAACTCCTGATCTCAGGTGATCTGCCCACCTCAGCCTCCTAACGTGCTGGGATTACAGGCATGAACCACTGTGACTGGCCAAAAGTGTTTCTATTTTGAATTCATTCTTGAAGGTCATTTTTATTAGATATAGGCTGGCTCTTATTTTCTTTCCATGGTCTTCTAACTTCTGTTGTTTCTGTTGTGAAGTCAGCTTTAAGTCTAATTGTTACTCTTTGGAAGGTAATTTTTTTTTTACTCCCTCAAGTTGCATTTAAGATTATCTCTTTGTCTCTGGTTTTTGTTATTTAACATTTTTACTATAATGTGTATAGATATGGAGATTATACATATATGTATGAATATATTTTTTTATGTTTTTGGCTTAGAGTTGTAGAACTTCTTAAATATGTGGCTTAATATTTGTCAGCGTTTTTATAAAGTTCTCAGCCATTCTCTCTAGATATCGTCTCCGCTTTATTTTCATTCTCCTTTCCTGGAATTTCAAGTATATTCCAGGAATATACTTGTATATTGAAATTCTAGGAAAGGAGATATTAGATTCTCTTACTATATCATCTCTATCTCTTACTCTTGTTAAAAAGAAAAACTTTTGATACAGAGGTTAACTGAGCAAAGAATGATTTGCTTAGTTGTGAACTGGGCAGCCCTCAGAACATGAGGAGGTTCAGGGAGCTCACTCCGCAGTGTCAGCAGGGAACCTTTACAGACAGAAAACCCCAAGTGAGTTACAGAAACAGTTTGATTGCTGATGGCTTGGCGCTCGCCTTATTTGAACAAGGCCTGATCAGTTGGCTGCCTGTGGCTGGCTGAAGGTTGGCTGCTGTTATTGGCTGACACCCAGCTGTTTGTTATGAAATATTCTCCTAAGTTAATTGCAAGTTTGTTTACATACTAAGGTTGCAATTTTTTATGTAAGGACTCAAGAAAGGAGTCAGCCTCCACCCAAATTTAATTTAATTTAACATTGTCTCTTCTGTATTTTACATTGTTTTGTCTCTCCATGTTTCGTTCTGGGTGTTTTTCATCAGTCTGTAAATTCAGTAACTATTTTTAGATTTATTTATTGTTAAACACATCCATTGAGGTTTTTTTGTTTGTTTTTTGTTTTTGACAGAGTCTCGGTCTGTCACCAGGCTGGGGCGCAGTGACGCCGTCTCAGTTCACTGCAACCTCCGCCTCCTGGGTTTAAGCGATTCTCCAGCCTCAGCCTCCAGAGCAGCTGGGACCACAGGCGTGCGCCACCACGCCCGGCTAATTTTTGTATTTTAGTAGAGATGGGGTTTCACCATGTTGGCCAGGATGGTCTCGTTCTCTTCACCTCGTGATCCGCCTGCCTCAGCTTCCCAAAGTGCTGGGATTACAGGCGTGAGCCACCGCGCCCGGCCACATCCATTGAGTTTTAAAAGTAGAATCATAGTTTTTCAGTTCTGAAATATTCTTTTCTTACATATATAGTTCCAGTTCTCTGCCAAAATTCTCAATGCTGTCTTTTGTCATCTTAAACATGTATACATGGATGTTTATTTTTATGTTTATTATTTTGAGACAGAGTTTTGTTCTTGTTGCCCAGGTTGGAGTGCAACGGCGTGGTCTCAACTCACTGCAACCTCTGCCTCTTGGATTCAAGTGACTCTCCTGTCTCAGCCTCCCATGTAGCTGGGATTACAGGCACCCACCACCACACCCAGCTAATTTTTTTTGTATTTTTAGCAGAGATGGGGTTTTGCTGCTGACCGCAGTGCTCCGCCTGCTTTGGCCTCCCAAAGCGCTGGGATTCCAGGCATGAGCCACCGTGCCCAGCCACATAGATGTGTCAAAGTCCATGCCCAATCGCTCCTATTTTTTGAGTTCTTGTAAGTGTGTTTCTATTGCCTGTTTTCTCTCAGCTCATTTCCTTTTCTGGTTGTATGCCTGTTGTTTCTCACTGTGTGCTGAATATTATTTTTGAAACATTGTTTGTTAAAACAATTTGAGGAGAGAGATCCAAGATGGCCGACTAACAACAGCTCAGGAATGTAGCTCCCAGTGAAAGCGCAGAGAACGAGTGGACGCCGCACTTTCCGACGAGTTTTTGTTGCCCACAGACCGGGAGATTCCCGGCGGAGAAGCCACGCAGGTCGCCGGTGCGACTCTTTTGGCCGGCGCGGCTGTTTTGCCGGCACCCAGCGCGGCGCTTCCCGGTGCGGAGTGTGTGGGATGGACCGGTTCGGCTGGTCCCATCCCCACAAGGAAAACAGCAATTGGAAGCGCTGAGGACGGAGAGTTCCACAGCGGGCGCAGCGAACCCGGGAAGAGGGGAACCGGCGTCCGCCAAAGGAAAACTAAGAAACAGAAAAACTTCATCACTGGGCGGAGAGAGATCCAAGATGGCCGCGTAGCAGCAGCTCGGGATTGTGGCTCGCGGTGAGGGCGCAGAGAGCAAGTGGACGCCGCAGTTGCAGACGAATATTTGATGCCCACGGACTGGGAGATTCCCGGCGAGGGAGCCACGCAGGTCGCCAGCGCGACTCTTTTGGCCCGTGCGGCGCTTCTCGGTGCAGAGTGTGCGGGACTGGGTGGTGCCCTTTTGGTCGGGCGCAGCTGGTCCCATCCCCACAAGGAGAACAACAATTGGAAGCGCTGAGGAGAGAGCGAGCACATCTGAACCCGGGAAGGCCCAGCTCTGTGGGGAAGGGGCGCCCCCCGAAGGAAAACTAAGAAACAGAAAAAACTTCATCACTAGCAAGCCGGACGTCCACTCAGAGACCCAATCTCAAAGTCGGCAATTACAAAGACGACAGGTGGATAAATCCACAAAAATGGGAAGAAACCAGTGCAAAAAGGCTGAGAACACCCGAAATCAGAATGCCTCTCCTCCTACTGGGGATCGCAGCTCCCCTTCAGCAAGAGAACAAGGCTTGACGGAGGATGAGTGTGATGAACTGACAGAATCAGGCTTCAGAAGGTGGATAATAAGAATCTTCTGTGAGCTAAAAGAACATGTTCTAACCCAATGCAAAGAAACTAAGAACCTTGAAAGAAGATTTAACGAAATGTTAACAAGAATGGACAACTTAGAGAAGAGCATAAGTGAATTGACGGAGCTGAAAAACACAACACGAGAACTTCGCGAAGCATGCACAA
>PVKP010030821.1:0-27568 GCA_004027715.1 Plecturocebus donacophilus
CAAAAAAATAAAGAGCTTGCATGTTGTCATCTTGGAAACAGTACATCGTGTGGAGGGGTGGGACCCACAGCGGGAGAGTTTGGTGGCTGGAGGCAGAGCGAGTACGTGGGGTGGGAGCGCAGAGGAGCGAGTCCTCTGTTACCTGGCCCCGGGAACAATTCGGGCAGCTAGTCCTCTTCCTCCTCCCCACTGTTCACTGAGCATTTACTGAATGGCACGTTCTTTATGGCTATTTTTGAGTTAATCTTTTTAACTTTGATGAAGTGCTGTTACTCTCCCTGTTTTACTGCGAAGGGAGCTGAAGTTTAGGAAGGTTAATCTGAAGGTCACACAGCCGGTAAATGGTGGATCCGAGAACTGAACCCAGCTCTGAGACGTCCCGAAGTGCGTGTTGTTAATCACTGACTTGCGGCCACCATTTCCTCCTCTTGCCTAAACTTTCCGGTGGGTGCTGCTTGTTGGGGAAACTTTCCAGTTTGAAAGGTGCTCAGAGCCCTCTTCAAGGCAATAATCTGTGGGGCCTCTGGGGACTGGGGGTTTTAGTAAAGCTGTGTTCCAGGGCTTTGTCCAGGAGACCCGAGCAAACACAGGTGTGTTTTGTGTCCCAGGGCCAAGCCTGGCTTCCCCAGGAAAGGGGGCTGGCTGCTTTCAACAGTGCTTTTCCTCTTTCAAAAGCAGTGTCTTTTTACAACAGCAGCCTCTTCCTCGTTTATCTCACCCCAACCCCCTCCACAACTGGGTAGTAAACAGTGAGAATTTATAGCCTTCAGCTGGGCGGGCACAGGGCAGTTCCTGCCAGGACCCTGGGAGTTTCAGGCCACATGGGACCTGAAAGTGTCCCTTTGAGTTGCTGGGGCTGACGCGGTTCCCCTCGAGGAAGTGGAAAACCTTAGGCTGAAGGTTCAGCGCTGTGGGCCTGGGAGTGGGTGTTGGGGAGGGCCAAGATGGTGATGCATGAGAAAAGACTGCCCACCCCAGGGTGAACGTGCGACATGAAGACGCTGGGCAGACCCGCCGTGTGGACAGATGATAGCTGGGAGAGAATGTGCGAAACCAAAATATTTGTTTTAAAGAGTTAAAAATCCTTTAATATTTTTTTGACCAATAAAAAATAAGTTAAAAGAAAATAAGGATAAAGGATAAAGGCTAAAGGCCCTCTCACCTCCTGCAGTGCCAGTGCCAGAGGAAGGATGCCCCAAACATACACTTCCCTCCCCTGCTGCGTCCGCTTTCCTCTGAGCTGTGTTCGGGGTCCAGAGGGTCCCTAAGAGCACTGTTTGTCCCATCACCCCCTGCCTGGAGAGCATCCAGCCTCACCTGCAAGGTGCAGTTGGATCTCCCAGGACTCTCTCAGCTTTGCATCCAGTTCCCCCCTTTTCCTTCACACGGCTGCCCAATTTTTAACAACCACTAGAATGTCTGCTGCTCAGAGGCAGGGACTTTTTGCTCTTTAGCTAACTGCTATGTCCCTGACTCTATGTCCTGGGTTTCTGGGATATAAAGGTGAACATTGAGTTTCTACCTCCCGGAGCTCCCAGGTAGGGAGCTGACAAGTGGCTAGGCAATAATGGGTGAGTGCAGCATGCTGTGGGTGTGTGTTCATCAGGAAGGCTCCCTGGAGGAGGTGGTATCTCTACCCAATCTTGAAAGATGAGTGAGTTAGCCAAGCAAGATAGAGAGGACATTGGAAGTCATTGTATTCCCCCGTCCACCCCCAATCTGTGTGCCAGTCTTCCCAAAGCTCTGAGGTAGCATAATACCCCTTTTTCTTCCTCATGGGAGTAGGCTGGCCTGCAGAGTGGAGATATGTTTGCAGGGAGAGAGGTATTCTGTATTGGTAAGTTACTAATGAGACATGATTGAAAGATGAAGCCCAAAGTCACATGCTGTCATAATGCTGTCCCTTTCTCCCCACCTGTGTGGAGTGATAGCTCCCATCCCCCTGCTCCCTTTCTTGCTCCCAGGTTCTACAACTTTTGCTTCTAAATCTAAGCAGACATTTCTTTTCCCCCATTCTCACTGGTGTAATGTTCTTCCCTCTTCCTGACCACTCATTGCCACTTCACTTTGGAGTTCCCCAAGGCAGGAGGAAGGGGTGGTGCAGATCATGAGGCTGTGACCTTCCCTAGGAGGAAGAGTATTTCTAGTGTGGCTCCTACTATCACATGAATGATACACTGCCCACCCTTTGAACGTTGCAGGGCAGGTGGGAAGAGAGCTGAATGGCTCTGGTGTTGGGTGAGCCCTATGTAATTGGTAGTGCCATTTGGTGCAGAGAAGTCTAGAGTTGTCAATGAATGGTTTAGATCTAAAGCAAGGGAGCCCTTCTCTCTGATTGCCACAGACTATGACAGATGGGGAGAGATACTGTTTTATATGGACGTGTGAAATTGAGATGCATGCTTTTGTTTCTGTTTGTTGAGACACCCTGTTCCTGTTTGAGCCACCAGTTGGTGCTGTTGGCACAGGATGGCTTGGTTGCTGCCTCACCTGATCATGATCTGCTTAACAGAGAAGTAACTATGAAGCTGATGGTCTTTGATTTAACCTCCTTACATTCCCTTTCTGGAACTCCTCATGCTTTTGCAGCTTAAGGTGCCCCTATCCCCACCTAAAACACACACAGATAGACACTGGGGTGCTTACTCTTCTTCCCCCTTATCCTGATACCCTGCATCTGAATGCTGCCCTCAGTGAAATTTATTATTCCTTTCTCTTAGCTGGCTGCCAAATGAGAAAGGATTTAATACACAAATTTACCCTAAGGTATCAACAGGGCTTAATATGTTACTTTCGGCTTACTCGTCTTAAAACTGTGAAGATTGAAACCAAGTCTTATAATCTAAGAGGTAACTTGTAAGAATGGAATTGTGGCATTTTCAAATGTGGGTGGGCATGATGTCTTTGAGGGAGGGCTGGGAGGTGGATGTTAAGGGAATTTGCTGCTTCATCTCTCCTGCTGGCTCCCACCTATGCATCGGGCTCTGTGTAGAGCCCCTGGGCTGCTGCCCTGTGGAGAGCTCAGCACTTGGTTGATACAGTGAATGAGACCCTGTTGGGACAGCTGTGTTGAGAGGCCCTGCTGAGTGGGTGTCCACTGCCCAGCGCCTGACCCCGTTAAATGGCTTGTCCAATGAGGATGACAACACCAGCCCCCTGACTACTTGCCCTTCTCTCTGCCCAGACATTCACGGCATGGTGCAACTCCCACCTCCGGAAGGCAGGGACGCAGATCGAGAACATCGAAGAGGACTTCCGGGATGGGCTGAAGCTCATGCTGCTGCTGGAGGTCATCTCAGGTGAGGCGGACCCCGGCCCAGGACCAGGTGCTTCCTGTGGGCTCTGCCTGACACCTTGACGTCTGCTTTGCCCATGGGCACAGCTGGTTCTGGGTCTGTTGAAACAAGTTGGCGATGATATGTATGAATTCATGCTAGGAGCCTGGGTCTGGTCTGAGTTCTGGTTCTGCTGCCAGCCATCCAGTTGCCTTGGACAAGTTGCTTTGCCTTTCTGTTCCAGCATCCTCATTTGCTAAAAAAAAAAAAAAGAAAGAAAAAAAAGATCGGGGGTGGTTTGAAGGAACTGAGGTTCCTTCTCCCCAGTACCAGGATTCTGTGGCCAGTAATGTTAACTGTGGGTGACTGTCTCCAAACTTTGGCTCCATTACTACCTACCTACCTGTATCCGGGTGACCCAGGCCACTCCCTAGTCCCTGGTTTGTCCAGATGTCTGGAGGGACAGCTCTCCTGGCACACACATCTCAGCCTGCTTATGAATGCCTTTCTACCACCAGCCCTTAAAGGGTGGGAGTCTCATGAGTCCAGTCTTGGTTGATACACTGGGCCATCTTAGCTACTCTCTTCACTTTCTCTTCACCTTGATGCCAGTGAGCCCTAGACCTAATCTCAGCCCAGGCCTCTCCCTCAAGCTGCCTCTCAAATACCGAACCTTGCTGGGCGTCTCCACCCCGATGTCCCACACGATCCTCTCAGCATGTCCAAAACTCTGTGCTTCTGTCACTCCTACCCTAGCAAACCTCTTTTCCCTCCCAGAGTCTTGTTCTTCTGCACCCAAGCTGGGATCATAGACAGCTCTTCTTTGTAACTTGTTACTGATGTTCTGTTCATTCTAGTTCCTTCTTTCTGATCCTTCTTTTAACCCCTGCTGCTGTGGTGTCAGTGTGGCCTGTGTGAACTCTCACCTAGATGATGCCACCAAGGCCTTCGACCCAGCTCCTCCTGGCAGTCCATCCCCATCGCTGTAGCCAGAGGGCTCACTCGACAGTCAGTCCAAATATGGTCACGCTGTTCCCTGCTCACAGCCCTCAGCCCCCAGCGCCTCTCCAGGGCTTTGAGCCTGCAGTCCACATTCCTTAGCATAGCTTGAGGGATCCTGCATGAGCTGGCACCTGCTTTGTTTTTAAGTAACTATTCCCAAAAAGGTATCAGACCTCAGATCCTCTGCCAGGGGAGATGTGTGGTTCTCCCCAGATGACATGCACTTTTCGTTCCCTGTGCCTTTGCACAAACTGTAGCTGCCCTTATTATTATTTTTTTTAGATGAAGTTTTGCTCTTGTTGCCCAGGCTGGAGTGCAATGACGCGATCTTGGCTCACTGCAGCCTCTGCCTCCCTGCCTCAGCCTCCCAAGTAGCTAGGATTACAGGCGTGTCCATGTGCCACCACACCCGAATAATTTTTTTTTCTCTATTTTTAGTAGAGACGGGGTTTCACCATGTTGGTCAGGCTGGTCTCGATCTCCTGACCTCAGGTGATCCACCCACCTCGGCCTCCCAAAGTATTGGGATTACAGGTGTGACCCACCACGCTCGGCCTGTTATCCCTTTCATTTGTAAGGCTGAATCATATTCCATTGTATGTATGACTTACAAATATTTAATGGCTCCCCACATTTTGTTCATTCATCTGAGCGTGGACACTTGGGTTGTTTCTACCTTTTGGCTCTTGTGAATAATGCTGGGACATAGGTGTACAAATAAATATTTTTAAAATCCCTCTTTCAGTTCTTTTTTTGTATATTCCCCAAAGTGGAATTGCTAGGTCATATGAAAATACACTGTTTAATTTTTTGAGGAGCCACCATACTATTTTCCTCTAACTGCCTTTATTTATTTTTATTTCTTTTCTTATTTCTTTTTTTCTTTGAGATGAGGTTCCACCATGTTGTCCAGGCTGGTCTCGAACTCCTGGCCTCAGGTCAGGCGTCAGCCCCCCAAAGTACTGGGATTACAGGCTTGAACCACTACACCTGGCCTCTAACTGCCTTGTAGAATGTCCCCGCTTCCTACCTCCTCCGCCAGCCTTCCCCAGTTGTAAATAAGCCTGGCCTTACTGTTTATCATTCTTCAAAACTCAGCTGGAGAGTGTCCTTCAAGAAGGCTTCATCCCTCCCCTCGCGCCTAATCTGAGTGGACTGTGCCCTGCCTTCCCCTCTACCCCTACTCCCTAGCACCTGTAATACCCGATTAATTCCTCTGCTGTGTCTTTTACCACAAAGCGTAATCATTTTTGCTTCGCTTGTTTTCTTCTCCACTCCACACTGAGCTCTTGGGGCAGGGCATCTTCTCTGTGTGCCAGGTGCTTAGAATGGCACCAGGCACAGAGGTGGTGCTCCGGGAACATTAGAACGACTGAGTGCCCAGAGCTGGGCTTGTCCACATGACACTGAGTGTGTCCCTGCTGCGTGGGTCTGGCCTGTGCCCAAGGGAGCCTGTGCACTTCTGTAAGTCACATGTCTTTCTCAGGGCTAGGAAGATCTGTTCTGTGAAATGTTACCTTTTTCTCCTGATCATCTTTGGAGATGGGTAGGGCGCCCCAGGATGAGGAGAAGGAGGGGACGCTGCCTACAGAGGTTTTCGAAGTGTGGTCCCTGGACCACCCACACCAGAATCAGCAGGATTGCTTTTCAAAATGTGGATTTCCAAACCGTACCCCAGACCTCCTAGTCACAAACTTAGTGAGAGGGGAAAGGGGCTGGACGGCCACAGTTTAGCAAGTTCTCCAGGTGATTTTGTGCTGACCGATGTTTAAGAGCCACTGGCCCAGGCCTGGGAAGCTTTTCCCATTCTCCTGTGTTTAACCCTTGCTTCCACTGTCTTTTGCAGAAGTCCTGTTCCAGCCAGTGTGCACAGCTGCTGTATGGCTGGGGAGCTCCGCTTAGCCAGACAGGCCCCAAGGGCTGGGGCTGTAGCAGGAGCAGCCTTCCAGGGAGGGGTGTGGTGCTGCCTGCATCCATCCTGTGGGGAGGGAGCCCCTGTGCCATCTCCCCTGGACAGGAAATGCTGGTGTACTTTGCTAGGCTGCAGCCAGAGCCTTGGGTGGGCCCCGAGGGGAAAGTCTTGATTTAATTTAAAAAACAGCTGTGCTTCCCTAGGAGCTGACAGCCAGATCCCATCTGTGGCAGGAAGTCTGCTGTCTTCCAGAAGCTAGCGGGCTGCTGGGAGGCCACCTGGAGAGGTGCTGCTCTGACAGGGTGGGCCTGGCCCAGAATCCCAGTGGCTGGTCCCTGGAGCCCTCAC
Organism: Plecturocebus donacophilus; assembly: GCA_004027715.1. NCBI lineage: Eukaryota > Metazoa > Chordata > Mammalia > Primates > Pitheciidae > Plecturocebus > Plecturocebus donacophilus. The sequence continues at coordinate 6,538 of PVKP010030821.1, forward strand.
AGCCAGACTGTTGGCCTGCTGGGGAGACAGAAGGACTGGCTGGGAGATCAGGGCAGGCACAAGGGGCCTGAGTTCCAGGCTCTGCGATGGTGGTTCTCAGCCTTTTGGGGTCCTTGGCTCCTTAGAGACCCTAAAAGCTATGTACCCCTTCCCTAGATATGGCCACATGTCGCACTTAGAAAATTCTAGATCATTTCAGGAGGTCCCTGGTTGCTCTTTGTTCTGGGATGAAATGGGGTATTTGGAGAGCCAGCTCCTCTACCTCTATTTTCTTTCTTTCTTTCTTTCTTTTTTTTTTTTTTTTGAGAGTCTTGCTCTGTTGCCCAGACTGGAGTGCAGTGGCACAGTCCTGGCTCACTGCAAACTCCACCCCTCGGGTTCAAACGATTCTCCTGCCTCAGCCTCCCTAGTAGCTGGGATTACAGGCATACATCACCATGCCTGGATAATTTTTTTATTTTTAGTAGATACTGGGTTTCACTATATTGGCCAGGCTGATCTTGAACTCCTGACCTCATGATCCCCGTGCCTCAGCCTCCCAAAATGCTGGGATTACAGGCGTGAGCCACACCTGGCCCTCTACCTCTATTTTCGCGAAGCTTCTGAGCTTGAAACCTGAGTAGCAGACCTCTCATGTAGAATCTGGAGGTAGGGATGGAGGGTTGACCCGGAGCTGAGCTCTGGGTGCCCACAGGAGGTGGTGTAACAGGACAAGAACTGTGGTTCTCAACTGGGGATGGGCTGCTATAGGCAACTCCATTTAAACACCAGGGACATCCGCAATACTTGAGTGACCTATACTCTCCTCCCAGGGCAAAGGGAAGGCTGGAAAGAGTTCAGGACCTTTGCATGTACTGTTCCTTCTGCCTTGATCACCATTCGCTGCAATCTTTGCCTGGCCTCAGAGACTCAGACCTTTCATGACCACGCCTCAGTTCCTCCTTCCTCTGTCTCCTCCTCTTTTGAAGAGCATGGATCTTTCTTTGTGTTTGTTCATTGTCTATATTTATTTGTGTTTCTCTATTTAAGGTCTGTCTCTCCTACTGGACTATAATTACATAAAGGCAAGAAACTGTTTTGTTCACCCCGCTATTCCTAGCACCCAGCCAAATCCCTGGCATGCACTAGGGGCTTGATAAATAAATGTTGAGTGGATGCAAGCAGATTTGGATCTGAGAAGTGGAAGAAAGAAGAGGCAGGGTAGATTCTCCCTCTCATCCCCTGCCAGGGCGACATTCTCCAGCACCTGAGTGGCGTGTGGGCGCACACACACGTGCACACATGCACCACTCCTGCCTAGCTAAGCTGTGCCTTGGATGAGGGTATAGTGAGAGGAGCCCTGGCCCCTGGGTCACAGCCTCTCACTTTCCTTTTCCTCCCTCTTGATCCAAACAGGCGAACGCTTGGCCAAGCCAGAGCGAGGCAAGATGAGGGTGCACAAGATCTCCAACGTCAACAAGGCCCTGGATTTCATAGCCAGCAAAGGCGTCAAACTGGTGTCCATTGGAGCCGAAGGTGAGTGAGTAAGGCTTGCCTTTGGTGGCCCCAGGAGGTTTTCTCTGCTCTCCTGGTTCTCTTGGTCTTTTTTTGTGCCGCTTCCTGGGCCCATGCGTCGCTGGGGGGCATCGGGCAGTGGGGCCCCTAACACCTCCATCTGGTCGCCTGTGGATGCTTCATAGTGCAACAGCACTTTTCTTCTAGTCTCAGCCCTGCCCTAAACCAAGGACTCAGACCCCTGTTCCCGTGCCTGCACCCGCTTAGCCACGTCCTTGCTCTTGGAGTCCTGTGTGTGTGGCGTGCCACCTCTCCCATCCGCAGGGCTGACCACACGGTGCTGCCTGGAGCGGAGGATTTGTGTGTGGGCCGGAAAGGGTGTGCAGATGCAGGCCGGTGGAGGCTGGAGGCTGCCCCGAGGCTCCCTGGGGCCCTGCGAAGGCTCAAGTCCAGAAGCCTCTAGGTGCATTTCCCTGCAGTGTGGCTTCCTAACTCTTTAACTTTTACTTAGAAATACTCCCAAAGAAAGCTATATTAGCATGTTCTTAGTGATTAAAAGAAGGTAGTGTAATTTCTTGTGTGCATGGTGGCAGCTCTGAAAAATTGAGTGTGGGTCATTTAGAGTGGGCAGAAAATCTTCTACCCAGACCCCTTCAGTCCTGTGACCATGGATTTAACAAGTATTTATGGGGCACCAGCTACATGATGCCAGAGACCTAAAGATGAACAAATCTCTTTCATTCATTCAAGACACCCGGTGGCTGTGAGAATGGATTGCTCACTCCATGGCATATACTTAATCCTCACGACAACCCTGTGAGGTAGCTCTAATAATTAATTTTCCCCGCTTTGTAATAAGAAAACAGATGCTTAAAGAGATTACATTACTTGCTCAAAGTTCCACCGTCAGTAAGTGGCAAAGCCAAAACTCAAATGCAGGTCTTCGTGACACCAGATAAATGCCCCCAGAGAGTGGCCTTTCCTTGAAGGGGCAGGGGTCTTGCTCCTGGTAAGTCCGTGAGAGTGGGTCTCCTCTCTCGTTGAAGCTCACAGTCCCCTCTCTTCTAGAAATGGAGGGGTATTATGTTGATACAGCAAATTGAGAACTTTAACACAGGCTCAGCAAACTGCAGCGCATGGGGGTTAAGTCCAGCTGACTCGGATTTTTGGAAATACTGGAACATAGCACACTGTGTTAATGTATCATCAGTGGCTTTTGTGCTGCAATGGCAGAGTTGAGTAGTTGTTACAGAGCTTCTATGGCCCACAGAGCCAGAAACATTTTTTACCAGGCTCTCTACAAAAAACTTCACTCACCTCTGCCTAATCTGGAACTCAGGCCGTGCCCAAGGTGGTCACAGGAGGCGCTGTGTGGATTCCAGCATCTCCCCCAATGGCTGTGAGCTTCTCAAAGGCAGAAACCATGGTTTCTACATCCTGTGGCCCCAGCTCCCAGCAGCGTGATGCATACACTAGGCACTCAATAAATGTTCAAAGGACTTACCTACAGCAGTATAGTCTGCTTTGTGATTAGGAAGATGTTCTCTGCCTTATAATAGGAAAAGAACAATTTGTTTTATTAGGGAGCAATCAAGACTTGGCAGAAAGAATTATAACTGAACAGGTGTGGGAAGCCAAAGAAAGTCACCCAGGTGGTTGATGCAGGCTCAGATGCCCACTGGGGCCGGGAAGTGTAAAGAATTTGTGAAGTGGCTCAGGGCTGAGTGGCAGGGGTGGGTAGGGACTGTGGCAAACTGGAGAATCATGTCCTTGGTGGGATGGGGCCTTGTGGATGTCACAAGTTGCTGTGTGGGTCCATTGCTGCTAGGTCTACCAGTTTTTCTAAAGAAGCCAGAAATCCAGATTTTTTGAAAAGAAATATTTAGTAACTAAATGAAAACAACTTTTCTTTTTTTTTAAGTCTCTACCAAAGGGTAGGAGTGCAGGGAAGGGGAAGGCAGGACAGTAGCACTCACCCAGTACCAGCTGTGTGTTGGCTGGACAGGATGCATTACACAGGCCATCTCCTTCTACCCTCACAACGGGCTCGTAGGATGGGTATCACTAGCCACGTTTTACACTTAAGGAAACTCAGGCTCAGGAAAATTGCTAGAGTGGAAGAGTCGTCAGCCGAGCCCAGGCTCTGAACCAAACTGTTTCTATGGGGCAGAGCCAGGCTTAAACCCAGGTGTTCGGGCTCCAGAGCTGAGGTCTCCCTCTTCTTGTCACTGTCTGCAGTGCTGCCTCCCAGGTGGGGGCCCAGGATAGAACTTCCACGTCGAATTGTCTTCAGTAATGAGATGGCAGATCAAGCCTGCCCCTGCTGTTGGCCTCCAGGGTGAGGAGCGGGAATGCTCATCTCACTGCCCCTGCTGTGCTGGGAAGGTCATTCACCTGGCAGCCTCAGTTTTCCCGTTTCCTTTGACACAGGCCTAGCTTCTCTAAAGATTTTGCGAAGACTCCTTGATTTTTTATTTTTTGAGACAGGGTTTCACTTTGTCGCCCAGACAGTGGTGTGATCTCAGCTCGCTGTAACCTCCACCTCCCAGGCTCAAGCAATTCTCCTGCCTCAGCCTCCCAAGTAGCTGGGATTATAGGTGTGCACCACCACGCCTGGCTAAGTTTTATATTTTTAGTAGAGACAGGTTTTCCCCATGTTGGTCAGGTTGGTCTTGAACTCCTGACCTCAAGTGATCTGCCCACCTCGGCCTCCCAAAGTGCTGGGATTACAGGCATGAGCCACTGCGCATGGCTCCTTTAAAATGAGATATTCTTTACCTTTTCCCTGTCGTGAGGAGCCAGTGTTTTCAGCTGTGGCTTTCAGGTCTGAAATCATCCACCTCCATCAGGCTGAGCACCCAGATCATGCCACAGTGGCCACTCTGTTGAGCCAAGAAACTAGATGAGGCTGAAAATGGTGCTTTGCAGGCTTTTTAAAGTGAAATGGAGTTTTTTGATGTAGGTTATAAAATGAAAGGCAATGGGCGGATTGCCTGGAATGAGCTCTCCTGGAAGTGAGCCGGGGAACGTTGCAGGTGGTCCCTCCTGGGCTGCTGAAGGCTGTGGCCATGGAGACCAGGCCCAGCGGGGCACACCCCCTCACCCCCCGCCAAGGTCTTTGAAGGATTATCATGCAGTGCAAAGACGAAGACCTCTGGCTGACTCTGAAGGGCAGAAGCAGGCCCAGAAGAGATACCCCGTGGGTAGGTCGACTCTGGGTAACATGCAGAGCCTTGGGAAGTGGAAACAGGGCTCTGGGAAGGTCATGAGTTCCCTGTCCCTGAAGGTGCGCACATGGGGGCTGGAGGCAAGGAGCTTCCACACAGCAGGGAGAGGTTAGAGCAGCTCCTGAGGGCCTCCCCTACGATATTCGGTTCTAGAATGGATGGACTCCATGGAATTGGGACGTGGCCTGGTTGAGTGGTTGCAATTTAGTTAACTAGGGGAGAGAACTCGAAAAGATTTTCTATTTTAAGATCTTTGGGCAGATAGAGCCTGAGGGTTTGGGTGCTGTGAGCATGAAAGTGGTCTCAGTGAGGAAGCATGTATCCTTAGGATGGAGGGGCAGTAGGTGCTGTGCCACAGCATTGGCCCGGGAGGTGATGGCGCCTGGCGTTCTAGTTTCTGTCACATGGAATTTCTGCAGTATTCATTCTGCCATCTGAATACTGAGCAGATGATGGTGTCCCTGGAGGGAGGAGGAGGGAGAAACAGGTTCTCAGTAAACAGGGGATGCAAGCAGCTTCATAGCTTGCTGTCGACCAGGAAGGGCAGACAGTGTTAATCTGTCATCAAGGTTTTCCCACAAAGCCCAGTTGAGGCCTTGGAACACTCCCTTTGGACCCAGCCTTCCAAGCAGCCCCCATCATAAAGCTGCCTGCGAGACAGGGCGTCCCTGCTGCAAACATTGAGAAGCCGGAGGCCCGGAATACAGGATCTGCCATGCAGGGAACGGGAAGGAGAGTGGATGGGACGGAGTCAGGTGGGAACTGGGGCTGGGCGTGCCCGGGCTGCTTGTTCAGCACAGCCTACTCTCTCCGCTCGTGCGTGGTGCCTCTGTTTTCTGGAGTGAAACTATGCCTTTGGTGTGAATCAGAATACAATAAGCAAAATTCTCAGGGGGGTTTCTGGGGACGGAGAAGAGGAATAAGTAGGCAAGACCCCCAAAAGAAGCCACCTGCCTCTCCCAGGCCTGGAAGGGCTCCAGGAGGCCAGCTCTGCAGGCACTGAGCTCAGGACCAGCGGGAGGCCCTGGAGTTTGGCCGTCACAGAGTGGGGCAGCATGTGGGGACCAGGGGAGGGCTGGCATTGCAGCCCCACCCCTAGGAAGGCCAAGCCACAGGATTACCACCTGGAGCTTTTTTCTAGGCTTAACAAAATTTTCCCTTATATTTGAAACACTGTTTATGAAATTTTTTACCTGCTTTTCCCACTTTCCATGTTAAAACACTTTTCTAAGTCATTAAGCACTCATGATGTAACTGTTAATGGCTACATTCATTGTCTTCTTCGTTTTGTTTGTTTTGTTTTTGAGACAAGTCTCACTCTGTTGCCCAGGCTGGAGTGCAGTGGCACAATCTCAGCTCACTGCAACCTCCGCCTCCCAGATTCAAGCGATTCTCCTCCATTAGCCTCCTGAGTAGCTGGGATTATAGGCATGTGCTACCACATCTGCCTAATTTTCATATTTTTAGTAGAGACAGGGTTTCACCATGTTGGCCAGGCTGGTCTTGAACTCCTGACCTTAAGTGATCTGCTCTACCTTGGCGTCCCAAAGTGACGGGATTACAGGCTTGAGCCACCGCACCTGGCCTCATCATCTGTTGTTGTACTTCATCCCAGGACTGGGCCCTGCCCTGGAAGATACTGAGGGCCATCATGTTCTCAGGGGCCCAATGGCAGGTCTGTGTTAGCTCTGTCCATTTCCCTGCTTGTTTTTAGTGTTTGTTCATTCATTCATTCACTCAGCAGCTGCTGATGGAGGGCTTTCCCTGTGCCAGGCTTTATACTGGACTCTGAAGCAATGATGCAAAACAGGAAATATTCTTACCTTCGAGGGGCTTACATTCTAGAGGGGAAAGAGAGAAAATACATGTGTACACCTGTCAGATGGAGAAAACCAAAGCAGGGAGGAACTTGAGTGGTCAAGGGAGGCGTCCATGAGAAGGGGGTGTGTGAGTGAAACTGGCAGGAGGCAAGGACAAGCCACATGGGTATCTAGAGAGGGGCAGCTTCAGGGAGGCCTGAGCAGGGCAGAGGAGGTGGAGCAGGAGGAGGAGGGGACCAGAGGCTCAGGCACCAGACCACGAAGGCCTCGCAGGCCACCAGCTTTGACTCTCAGTGAGGTGGGAAGCCGTGGAAGTTTTCTCAGAGGGCGATGGGGTCTGGGAATTTACTGGATCATTCTGTATACTGTGTATATTTGCTTGGTTTCCAGTGCAGGCTGTGATAAATAGCCTCGCAGCAAGTGCATTCATACAGGAACCTTATTCTGCATTTCCTTTCATTGGCTAGGGATAGATTCCTAGAGGTAGAATTCTACTGCCAAAAAGTTGAGCAACTTTAAAATGCGTGCTCCTTGTGGTGAAATTATTTCCCAGAAGATTAATTGATTAATTTCCCAGAAATTATTATTATGGTTTTTTAAACCAATTTATAGTGTAGTAGGCTTGCTGGCATCAAGGTGTGTGGTTGTTCACTTTGGGTTTTGTTTTTTGTTTTTAAGAGATAGGGTCTCGCCCTTTTTCGTAGGTTGGAGTGCAGCGGTGCTTTCACAGCTCACTGCCACCTTGAACTCCTGAGCTCAGTCCCCAGTTCTCCTGCCTCAGCGTCCCGAGAAGCTAGGACTACAGGTTTGCACCACTGCACCTGGCTAATTTTTCATTGTTTTTTTTTTGTAGAGACAAGGTCTCCAGGCTGGTCTTGAACTCCAGGGCTCAAGCGATCCTCCAGCCTTGGCCAACCAAAGTGCTAGGGTTATAGGCATGAGCTACTGCACCCAGCTGAACTTTGTTTTTTAACTTTACTAATTTAATAGCTGGGAAGATGATCTTATTTCTTTGACTATAAGTGAGATTGAACATTCTTATGAATTGGTGATTTGTATTTCATGTTTTATGATTTTAGTCTTTTGCCTATTTATTGAGAGTTTAGTTTTTTTGACTTTTCAATTTAGGTGAACTCTAAATCACTGGAAGTCACAAATGAAAATACATTTTTTAAAATATTAAAGCTTTATGAGCTGATTCCTTCACTTTTTTTTTTTTTTTTTTTTGGGAGAGGGTCTCACTTTGTTGCCCAGGATGGAGTAGTGCCACAATCACAGCTCACTGCAGCCTCTGCCTTGTCTCAAGCAGTCCTCCCACTTCAGCCTCCGGAGTAGCTGGGACTACAGGCACACACTACCAGGCTTGTTTACTTTTTGTATTTTTGTAGAGATAGGGTTTTGTCATGTTGCCCAGGCTGGTCTTGAATGCCTGGGTTTAAGCAGTCCACCTGTCTTGGCCTCTCAACGTGTTGGGAATGCAGGCTTGAGCCATTGTGCCAGGTCTATGAGTTGATTCTTAACGAGTAGTTCTACCTCTCCACGATGTGCACTGCAAAATGCTGGCTGGCTGTGTTGCTTGGTAGCAAAAGTGGTTGCATGCTGCTACAGCTCTCTGTTTCTCTCCCATCCAAGCCCTTGGATATGGGACTGTGCCCCCTGTTGTCTGGGACTCTGAGAGGGGCATTTTTACTTCCCTGTTTGCAAGAAGAGTTACATCCTATTCCATGTCCAAAGTGGACACTTCTTCCTTTGCTCAGCATCCCATGCAGACTCAGTGGGTTACCCGCTCCCATGGGAGGTGGCTGTGGCCAAGCACTGCTCCATGAACTACACGCTGATGATCGTGGAGCAGCGTAGTGTTACCCTCAATTTTGGGAAAGAGGCTAAGATGTTAATGGAAATCCACTCTTGTTTCAGGGTTTGTGGGATGCAAATCCTAGTAGAGTCAGGACTCCCTAGAAATTGATCCTTCTCATGGTTCTGTTGGGTCTCCCCTAAAATTAATGTTGCAGGTAGGAAAAAATAAGATATTCTTTGGGTACCTTACTCTTAACTAAATGTGTCTTACCATGGGCCAGATTACCATCTCCTGATCTGGAGGCAGGTGATGAAAGGATAAGGAATCTACATTTGAGTATCACTTGTTCAACCACAAGACCATAAATTGCTCCATGTATTGGGCTTCTTAAAATAGGGCTTAATTATGTTGCATTCCCTGTTTTTAGGCCTCGTACAGAAAAAAAGAGAAAATCTACTTGATAGAACTTGTAGCATCTGAAAGTCTAAAAAGTACTGCTTAGACTAAATACAGTGGGTTATCTCTTAGTTTGATCTTGAAGCTGTTTGATTTTTTTAAAAAAATCTGTTTTAATACCCAGACTAATGGCATTGTGAGGCTGAGTCAGTGAATGGTTCAAGATGGCAATTTACAAAACTTGAAGTTTGTGACTTTCTCTTGCTTCCACTGTTTTTCCACGTGTGGGTGGCTATTTTGAGAGCTGTGATTGCCCAGAGAGCCCCAGTTCACGGAATTACCAGAACATTTGTGATTGCTTAGAAATCCCCTCAAGCCCAGCTGTGTTTTCCTGGTACTTCTGTGTCCTATCTCTTTATTTCTCGGATCCTGCGCCTCAGCACAGCATAAGGGACACCTCACAACTCTGGGGCCTTCAGCCCTACAAAAAATCCTCCCCCTTTTCTGGCTGGGCACAATGGCTCACGCTTGTAATCCCAGCACTTTGGGAGGCCAAGGCAGGCAGATCAAAAGGTCAAAAGGTTGACCATCCTGGCCAACGTGGTGAAACCCCGTCTCTACTAAAATACAAAAATTAGCTGGGTGTAGTCCCAGCTACTTCGGGAGGCTGAGGCAGGAGAATTGCTTGAACCGGGAGTTGGAGGTTGCAGTGAGCCAAGATCACACCGCTGCACTCCAGACTGGCACCTGGCAACAGAGCAAGACTGTCTCAAAAAAAAAAAAAAAAGAAAAAAAATCCTCTCCCTTTTCTTTATCAGGCTGGGGGCACAGATCAAGATTTCAAATACCTGCTTCTCTGTGGCCTTTCCTGATGTTCCCACTGTCTCCAAGTAGGATTGATCACACCTTTTTTGTGCCCCAAATAGACTTCTCTTCTGGCACCTGTCACAGTTTATTGCATTAACTTTAAGAAACATCCAGGCCAGGCATGGTAGCTCATGCCTGTAATTCCAGCACTTTGGGAGGCCAAGGTAGGAGGATCATTTGAACCCAGGAGTTTGAGACCAGCCTGGGCAATATAGTAAGACCCTGTCTCTACAAAAAATAAAATTAGCTGGGTGTGGTGGTCTACCGGTAGTCCCATCTACCCAAGAAGGTGAGACGGGAGGATCGCTTGAGCCCAGGATTTGGAGGCTGTGGCGAGCCATGATTGCACCACTCCACTCTAGCTTGGGTGACAGAGCGAAACCCTGTCTCAAAAACAAGCCAAAACCCTGTTACCCTCTAGAAGTAGAGCTCTAGAGTCTTTGATTCCTAGCATGGGGCATGGGGTGCTGTGGGTGCTGAGGGAGTGTCAGTTCCGTCCCCGCCGAGGCCATTCCTGATGGGTGCTGCTGCTGTTTCTATAGAAATCGTGGATGGGAATGTGAAGATGACCCTGGGCATGATCTGGACCATCATCCTGCGCTTTGCCATCCAGGACATCTCTGTGGAAGGTGGGTTTCTGCTTTGTTCCATTCTGCCGTCATCACCTCATCTTCCTCCCTGGGGTTAGCCTGGAGAACTCCCGCACCCAGAGCATTGGATGTTGATCAGGGGCCATGTCCCGGGCTTCTTGCTCATGTATTGGGCATCAGCCCTCTCTTCCAGTCAATGTAGAAAATAGAAGTATTTGCCATTCTGATTCTCATAGGCACGTTGGCCCCAGGGAAACTCCCCACTTTGAGAAAGCCCGAGGCTGCCATGGGGAAGTATATTGGAAAACTCACCTGGCTCTTGGGTTCAGGGAAATGGCTGCAGGGAAGAAGTGCCAGAAAGGGTGCTAATCCCATCCTCTACTTTGCTCCCATAGCACCCTCTAGTGATCCCTTCCAAGATCTACAAGGTCCGTCATGGTCTGGAGAAGTGATCTCTAAACTTGGTTCCACACTTAGGGTAGTTTTTGAGCTTTACATCTGCTATGCATGTATTTATCTTGCATAATAATATTTGTGTATTTCTGTGCATGTGATAAAATACACCGAAACAAACTTTTACAAGATGAGATGGAGATATTTAAAAAATATTATTTGTTTTAATGCCATAGAAATAATAAACGTTTTTAATCAAATGAATTTCTTAATGAAAACCACGTGGATTCAATTCAGCTGCTTTGTGATGGAGATCTTGGTTTGACACTGTGATACAGCAATGCAGAGGTCCAAGTTTGGGTTATAGGTACTTGGCATTTAGGGTTGGAAGAGGGCCATAGTAGTAAACTGGGGTGTGGTTCTTGTTAATGATAATGGATATAAATCCATTTCTCAAATAGCCTTCTTGATGATTTTGATTCTTTTGAGTGGTCTTCTTGTCAGCTCTGAAGTCATCATTGTGTTAATCTTATGATTTAGCTGATGAAAAGCTTAAGCTAAGTAGAAGCATTAGCTTTGGCAATTTTTACATTGTCTGCTTTTGCTTAGGTAGTTACGGTCTTTGTAGGAACCCTTGAATGTCATTTTAAAGTCCGTTTTGTGCATTGAAAATAATTGAGATCATTCATGAATCCAGTCCACTGGGTACCTTAACCTCCAGTTCACAGGCATGAACGCAGGGGTGTATTAGTCCATTTTCATGCTGCTGGTAAAGACGTACCCGAGACTGGGTAATTTATAAAGAAAAAAGGTTTAATGGACTCACAGTTCCACGTGGCTGGCGAGGCCTCACAATCATGGTGAAAGAGTAAGGGAGCGCGAAGGGACCTCTTACATGATGGCAGGCAAAGAGAAAATAAGAGCCAAGCAAACGAGGAAACTCCTCATAAAACCATCAGCTCTTGTGAGACTTATCCACCGTCATGAGAACAGTGTAGGGGAACAGCCCCCACGATTCAGTCATCTCCCACCAACTCCCTCCCACAACATGTGGGAGTTATGGGAGCCAAAATTCAAGATAAGATTTGGGCGGGGACACAGCCAAAGCGTATCAGAGGGTACTGTGATTTGCAGTCTCTCTTCTGTGCTGGGAGCTCCGTGAGCCCCCTCGGTTGCCTGCCTAACCTCACAGACACGTGGCTGCTTCCCCCACAGACAGCAGCAGTATTGATCCATGCAGTAAATATAAGGAAAGCTCATTTTTTAGATAAAAACAGAAAGGAGTCCCAGTGCTTTCTTCTTACTCAGCTGTGCGCATCCCTTAGGCTGTGAGATCCCCTGTCTGGAGACCCCTGATGTGTAGCTTTCCCAGAACGATCAAACCTTTCTCCCCAACCTGATAGAGGTTGCTGACTTATTTTGTATCTGACCATTTCTTTGAATAAAAGAAAGTAGGGGAAGATAATTCTCAAAGTTTGAAAAGCTGTTGTCTCAAAATTTACATGCATCACACAACTAGCTCTGAAAAGCTTCCCAGCTTGCTTTTCCTGTTTCTCAAAGAACTTCTCAAACTTTGTCAAGGGAAAGACTTGATGGCCAGGGCTCCTCCTTCAGTGGCTGTGGGGTTGGCATCTAGGGGTCACCGTGGGGCCTCCCATGGGCCGGCGCCCTTCCCTCCCCACACTGAGTCGGCCCTTTGACCTCGCTGCCCCTCCCCTTTCCCACAGAGACTTCAGCCAAGGAAGGGCTGCTCTTGTGGTGTCAGAGAAAGACAGCTCCTTACAAAAACGTCAACATCCAGAACTTCCACATAAGGTGAGTGCTGGGGGCCGAGGAGCTCTCGCAGAACCTGGCTGCCTCCCCCAGGAGCTCCCAGACCCCCTCGGCTGGGTCAGTCTCACCTTAGAACAAAGTGGAGCGCGTTGGGGGAAGAAGTAGGTTTCTTTGGGAAGGGGATGTGGCCGTCCCTCCGAATCCCCCATCTCTCTCCCTGCAATGTCTAAGACAGAGCTGTTGCCTGATACACCTTTGGTTGACGCTTTTGCGCCTGGGAGTGCCCCCAAGGAAAATTCTAGGAAGTCCCAGCCCAGGGCTCTGGAACAGCAGACTAGGGCCACAGGCCTTGGTGGTACGGGAGGGTTGGATGTGGCAGGTTTATCTCAACTTGCCAACCTCCCCACAAAGTCCTGAGCCCAGTGCCTGGGATTGTGGCAGGAAGAAATGGCCCTTCCCGTCCTATCTTCTAACTCCTGCCCCAGAGAGCTCTGTGTGTCCATCTCTCGAGTCCAGGAGACTCCTGCTTTGCCCCGGTTAGTGCTTGGCTGCCCATTTGTTCAGCCCCATTGACCAGCCTGCCCCTTCTTCTGTCTCCCCGGGCAGCTGGAAGGATGGCCTTGGCTTCTGTGCCTTGATCCACCGACACCGGCCTGAGCTGATTGACTACGGGAAGCTGCGGAAGGTATGTGTGCCAGCCTGACCTCACGCTTCTGGTCCCTGGCGGGTAGGGTGGGAAAAGAGCAAGACCAGGGTCCTTCTGTGACAGTCCATGGTCCAACCTGAGCGGCGTTGGCCTCTTAGACTGCCAGACAGAGCCCCAACTCAAAGTGAAGAGAAAAGCACCTTCCCCACGAGGGCAGCTTCCGTGCCCTTGTGCGTGGCCTGTGTGTACTTGAACACGTACACAGCCCACCAGGAAAAATAGCACAGCTGTGGCAGCAGCTTTGTCAGAGGGATGGAATGATACGTGGTGTTTCTCCTTTCTGTTTTTCTGGGATTTGTAAGGGGGAGGCACTGCTTTCATAATTTAAAACATCGCATACTCTAAGAGATGTTTCATCCTCACCTTGTCCTTGAGCTGCTTTGCGGTCCGGGGCAGCTTGTCCCCCCCCGTAGGTTGCTTTCCTTTATTGCTCAAGTTTAGCTGGGGGATTTTCTTTTGGTTTCACTCCCGCCTTCAGCATGAAGCTAGTGATTTTGTTGAGTGGGTGTGTGGAGCGGGGACAGATGAGGAGGTGGGAGCTGTGCTTCTAGCCTCATGGTGGTTCTCAGTGTCTGAGGTGGTTGGAACACACTGCCCTGGACCCTCTGACCATCCTCTCCAGGTTCCCTCCCAGACCCTCTGACCACACTCTCCAGGTTTCCTCTGATCACCCTTTCCAGGTTCCTTCCTGGACCCTCCGACCGCCCTCTCCGGGTTCCCTCCCACCGCCCTCTCCGGGTTCCCTCTTGGTTCATCTTGGTGCCAAGAGGCCATGTGGCATGGCCATCCAGGGAAAAGGCCCTTCCCATGTCCCCAGTTGGTGACCTGGAGTTGGGGTTGGAATGTTGCTTGTCTTTGCTCAAACCTCTTGGCACGGGGGACTTCAAGGAGCGGCTGGACTTGTGTGTCTGTGCTTCACCTCGACACTGGAGAGCACAGTGTCCAGTGCAGCTCCTTGGCCTCCAGGAAGGGCTTCTTGCTTCTTGGTGGTCAGGAGAGGTTTAATATTGCTTCCAACAGCCCTGAGTAAACAGATAGAACTATCACAGAATAAGTTCTATAATTGTTTTTTGTTTGTTTGTTTGTTTTTTGAGATGGGGTCTTGCTCTGTCACCTAGGCTGGAGTGCAATGGCACAATCTCGGCTCACTGTGACCTTTGCCTCCCAGGTTCAGGCAGTGCTCCCACTCAGCCTCCCGAGTAGCTGGGACATGCCACTACACCCAGCTAATTTTTATATTTTTAGTAGAGATGGGGTGTCACCATGTTGGCCAGGCTGGTCTCAAACTCCTGACCTCAGGTAAACCACCTGCCTCAGCCTCCCAAAGTACTGGGACTATAGGTGCGAGCCACTTTGCCTGGCCTGTATCCCTTTGTGTCTGGCTTATTTCACTTAACATAACATTCTCAAAGTTCATCCACGTTGCAGCATGTGTCAGAAGTTCCCACCTTGTTAAGGCTGAAAAGATTCCATTGTATGTGTCACCGCATCTGCCATCTGTTCATCCACTCAGGCCACTTGCGTTGCTTTCACCTCTTGGCTGCTGTGAACGATGGACATATAGCCATCTCTTTGAGAACCTGCTTTCAATTCTTTTAAGTATCTCCTCACAAGTGGAACTGTGGGACCATGTAATCCCATGTTTAATTTTTTGAGGAATTGCTATCCTGTTCTCACAGCAGCTGTCCCATTCGACATTCCACCTACGTTTATGCTGCATTCATTGCACAAGGATTACAGTTTCTCAACATCCTTGCCAGTCCCCGCTAAGTGTTCTTGAGAAGGTAGCAGAAGCCAGAACAGTCCAACGCTGTGGCTATTTAAAGGAGCCCCCAAATTTTATGGAATGTGAGCACCAGAGGGGCTCCTGCTCCAAATCTATTTCAGAGTTTAGAGCTCCCTAGTCTAACTCTTGAGTTATGGATATAGAAGCCGAGGTCAGGTTACCTGCCTACGAGTCCCACTGGCTGGAAGCAGAGTTGAAACCAGAAGCCAGGATGTTTGGTGACTAGGCCAGTGCCCTGCTCCTAACACACATTTTTTGTTTTTGAGATGGAGTTTCACTCTTGTTGCCCAGGCTGGAGTGCAGTGGCACCATCTCAGCTCACTGCAACCTCTGCCTCCCAGGTTCAAGTGATTCTCCTGTCTCAGCCTCCCAAGTAGCTGGGTTTAGAGGCATGCACCACCACGTCCAGCTAATTTTGTATTTTTAGTAGAGATGGGGTTTCTCCATGTTGGTCAGGCTGGTCTCGAACTCCAGACCTCTGGTGATTCACCTGCCTTAGCCTCTCAAATTGCTGGGATTACGGGTGAGAGCCACCATGCCCAGCCCCTAGCACGCATTTCTTAGCAGCTTCTTCCTACTCTCGACTCAGGCTGCAGACTAATATCCTTTGCCCCATTTTCCTGACAATCTGAAGCTTGAAGGGGGAAAGAGAATGTTTTAAACCCCCAACTAGTGAGCGCCGTTAGTGAGACCAGCCTTCCACATCTGGAGCTGCCCCCTGAGGACTGAGCTGGGGCTGAGAGAAAGTCCCCTCTGCTCTCCAGTTTGGGTGACCACCCAATTGAGAGTAGCCAGTGACTTGTCATGGCTCTCACTTTAACATCCCTCCCTCCTTTTCTCCCTTTAGGATGATCCACTCACAAATCTGAACACGGCTTTTGATGTGGCAGAGAAATACCTGGACATCCCCAAGATGCTGGATGCCGAAGGTGAAAGGCGCTCTCCTCCTGTGTCTTTTGCCTATGCCCAGTGGCTAAGAAGGGGTGGACCCCAGCAGTCCAGGGCTGGACAGGAGGAGGCCTAGTCTTCTGGGACCACATTGGAGGAGCATGAGGATCACAGCCTCTTAGGGATTCTTCCATCATTTCCTGAGCTCTGGAGGGAGAGGTGTCAGCTGATCCTACAAAGGGCTTAGGGGCTGCTCTTGCATCAATTGCCTGAGGATGGTTCTCACCTGTGCCTTGGAGTCAGCATAGCGGGCGCTGGGATGCAGGAGAGTGTGCCCTTGTTGTCCAGCACAGTTTGGGATGAGAAGTTCCCCTAGCTGAGAGGTACACTGTCCTAGCCCTCTGAGCCCTGGGTAGTCTCCGCACACTGAGCTTAGCAGCTCCTCTATGCCCCAGCTCTGACTAGGGCTGGCTGGGCATGGGGCTTGCTCGTGTCTGTAACCTTCTAGTGCCTTCTGAGGAGGGTGCTAGAGAGCCACGGCCTGGACTTTCTCAGTGGTGGAAGTGTCCAGTTCTGACCTTGCTGGGCAGATCCTAGCCAGAGGAAGTGGCTTCCATGTAGGGAAGGAGGGGGCCCAAGTTGAATATTGACTTTTCTGTTCCTCACTGAGGACTTGGTGTCCCAGATGCTGCTAGCCAGGACACCTGGATGGGGACAGGTTCAGGGTTTGACGCTAGAACATCCTCACCAAAGATTGGGCCTGGGGCTGGAAACCCAGCTCTTCCTGGCTACTAACCATCGCCATGCAGAGGAGTTCTGATGGGGCGAGCAGGGGCTATAGGGGGAAGGGAAGCATCTGAGCACGTAGGGACCTGTGGGCTCATGAAGAGAGGCTGGCAGCTCCAGGCTAGGGTCAGGCTGGGTCTTCTTGTCCCACCTCTGCGCCTGCCCCTTGGGAGGAGCCTGACTCTCCACGGTCGCTCTCCCGTGTGTTCTCCTTGGCCCCAGCTGCTCAGTGTTGAGGGGCTAGAAAGGGGTTTGGGGACAGGAAAAGACAATGGTGGGGTCCAGAATTGCTCCCTGCCCCTCTGCCCCACCAGTGGATTTTTTTTTTGTTTGTTTGTTTTTTGTTTTTTTTTTTTGCGATTCTCCTGCCTCAGCCTCCTGAGTAGCTGGGATTACAGGTGCCCACCACCACGCCTGGCTAATTTTTGTATTTTTAGTAGAGATAGGGTTACGCCATGTTGGCCAGGCTGGTATCGAACTCCTGATCTCAAGTGATCTGCCTGGGCCTCCCAAAGCCACCAGTGGCTTTTAAAATTTCAAAATGTCATTAGGAAAATTTTCACACACTAAAAAGCCAGGCAAAAGCAAAAAAGAATAGCATAATGAGCTTTCCTATTTCTATCACCCAGATAAAATGGTATGGAAGCTTTGTCACCCTTTATTTTTTTGTTGCTTTCTGTGTTGAAGTATCTTAAAGCAATTCTGAGATCTCACGTCTTTTTACCACTGCATACTTCTGAATACATACCTTAAAAATGGAGTTGTTTTCTTAGGCAACAACAAAGTTTGCACTTTTAGCAAATTGATAACTCCTTTTGATACCCAGTTCATAATCAGATTTCCCTAATTCCCTAAGACATTTCTTGGAGGGTTGGTTTGTTTTAATCAGAATCCAAACTAGCTCCGTACTGGCGTTCGGCTGTGTTTCCGACGTCTTTTCCCATCCATAGCACTTCCCTCCTCCCTTTGACCCCTTTTATTCCTGCCACTGAACTCATGGTAGGAACGGGACCTGCTGTCCTGTAGAAAATTCCTTATCCTCGGTTTGTCTGCTCACCGGGGCTTCATTTCACACACGTGTTCCTCTACTTACGTTTCCGTAAGCAGAAGTTGACACCAGAGGCTGGTTAGATTTGGGCTCAACATTTTGGCAAGAAGACTTGGTGGTACTGTGAGCTGCTTTCTGCATCACATCGGGGGTGTGTGGTGTTCTTGGAACCAGCTTGCTTTAAATCCACATTTTTCTTGACAGACATCGTTGGAACCGCCCGACCGGATGAGAAAGCCATCATGACTTACGTGTCTAGCTTCTACCATGCCTTCTCTGGAGCCCAGAAGGTACCTGGGGCCCCTGCTCCTTCCACGCCCAGCACACCTTCTGCTGGACCCCAAACCATCCCTCCTGCCCGCCCCGCCTCTCCTGGTGACGGGTACCTGGAGGTCTGGTCTCTTGGACAGAGGCAGCCCCTGGTTCTGAAGTGGCATGTTGTTCTTACCCGGCTCCTCTCCCACCCGTCTCTCTCTCTCATCTTCTTCTACTGGGAACAAGAAAATTGGGCAGCACCTCCCCTTCTAGGACCCAAGTGACTGGCTTAAGCAGGAAGGGCTGGGTGCATGTGGCAGCCCAAGTGGTTCTGGGCTACTGGAAGGTGAGCAGGAGCAGCCCTTCCGTGCCCACCTCTGTTGAAGCCCCTGGCTCGACAGAGCAGCTGGGGTTCCCTTAGAGAGCCAATGCTGGGGGCCACCTCCTGTCTTCACTTACCCACTTGGCAAAGGCATCACAAAGCCCCACCTTTCTCCTGCTCACAGACATGACTTAGATCTGTCCTCAGCCCCTTTGGGCTCCGGTGCCTTCTCCTGTATCCTGCCGGGGACTCACATGCGGTCATGCTGCGCTCTCTTCTCAGACATAAGCAGAGCCTCTGGAAGGGAGAGGGGGTGGGCAGCTGGGAGCCCCTTCAAGTGTCCTGGCCCAGTTTTGCTCCGGGAGGCCTAAGGTTAAAGTCTGGTCGTGCAGATTCCGCACCACACAAGGGTACCACGACTAGAGGGCACTGTTGATGCTGCAGACATTGAAGATGTGAACATTTTCATCACCAGCCTTAGGCAGCAGACACCCTTCCCCAAGACCTCCCTGGCAGGCAGGACCCCAGAAGCAGCACAACATCGCCATGAACACAGAACCTTCACGTCTCACGCAGATCTCCTGTACTCCCCATAGCATCTGAGTGACCGTCTTAAGATACATGATGGGGCCGAGCGCGGTGCCTCGCGTCTGTAATCTCAGCACTTTGGGAGGCCGAGGCAGGCAGATCACTTGAGGCCAGGAGTTCAAGACCAGCCCGGCCAACATGGTGAAAACCCATCTTTACTAAAAATACAAAAATTAGCTGGGCGTGGTGGTGCACGCCTGTAACCCCAGCTACTCGGGAGGCTGAGGCTGGAGAATTGCTTGAACCCAGGAGGCGGAGATTGCAGTGAGCTGAGATTGTGTCACTGCACTCCAGCCTGGGCGACAGAGTGAGACTCTGTCTCAAAAACAAAACAAAACAAATGCATGATGGGAGCCCCGCCCTCTCCCACCTCCCCTGTGCCATCCCTGCCTCAGACTCTGCTCACCTCCCCCGCTCCCTTCCTCCCCGACTGTCTCAGTTTTTCTCTTTCCGCTCATTTCCCTCCTTTTCTGTCCGTCTGTCTGTCTGTGTCCTCTCCGTCCACCATGGCTGTTTGGGTTTATTCTGTGCTGCTGCCGCTGCCTACTTTCTCCTCTCAACCTCTTCTCCTTCTCTGTGCAGATGTGTAGGCACGCTAAGGCCGGATGGGAAGGCCGTGTGACCTAATGTTTCATGTCACGGCCACGCCTTCTCGGGTGCGCAGAAGGTGAGCTCTCCCTCGGCCTCCTCCACTCTCCCATCTTGTCCACCTCTTCTGTCCTCCCTGGACACTCCAGCAGCAGGCCCTGGGATGGAAGGAGGGACTAGAGAAGCCCCTCCTCCTCTTGCAGGGGGACAGGACTCTGAACTTTGGCCAGGACACTTGAAGATGCCAGAGAACCCCAGCCTCTGAATGACCTCCCGTGTCTCTGTCCCTATGCCCTGAGCATAGCGGATACCACAAGTGGGAAAGAAGCTTGTGGTCTCAGCTTCTTCCCTGCACTCCGCGTCCAGAGTCCTTATTCCAGGCAGCACAGCTCTTGGCGGTGCTATTTCCTTCAATATCCAGGATCTCTTCCCGCCCTCTCTCTCCCTCCCTCCTGCTTGAGCAAGGCCATCCTCGCAAATTTAGCCAGCAGCCAGAGCAGGGAGAAGTCTTCCTGCTTTCTCCAGGGTGTCCAGGCCAGAGCCCTGCCTGATGCTTCCCAACCAGGCTGCCATGGATAGTTGTGCAGGTTGCAGACTGCACACAAGTGCCATGTGTGTGCAGTGGTCGATGGAGATTTGAATATTGATTACCAATTGATTCTGTAGATGGTGGTGAAAATGTCTTCTAACAAAATCAGTAGGACATTTTCCCAGTAGAAGTGCCCTGGGGAAGAGGTAAAAAATGATCCAGAGACACCATATGGGCTGGCAGCAGCCCTGTTCCCTGCCTGGTTGGGTGCCCAAGACCCTCCTAACCTTCCTTCCAGGGCTCACTGGTGTGGACCAGAGACAAGAGAGCAGCCCCATCTGGAGGGCTCCTTCTCATAGGTGTGCCTCCAGCCTGCCAGCCCCTCTCAGCCCCTCCTCTGGCCTTCCTTCCACGTCCTCTTTGTCCTTCCCACCTCTCCTGCTGCTCTTCCTGTGGCCTCCCTGGCCCCTCGCAGCCGAGCATGAGCAGCTTCTCTCCCTTGCCTTGATTGGCCTCCCGGCCTGAGAGCCACAGGCAAGCACCTGCCTGTGTCTGCAGCGAGGCCAAGCTCTGCTGTGGGCTTTCGCTCTTCCCAAAGCCCCTTCCTCCTCTTCCACCCTCTCTCCTTCTCCTTCAGGTATCTGTCCTGGGCTTCATGCCCCCCCACACTGGCCTTCCCTGTCTCTGAAGCCTTCTCTGTGTTCTGGCTGGTGACAAAGCTTGGAAGGGAGTGTGAGATGCGTGTGGGTGTGAGGGTGTGTGTGGTGTGTATGGGTGGGGTTCTGAGGCGTGTGTGGTTTGAGGGAAGTGTGGGGTGTGGTGGGTGAGATGCCTGGTATGGGGCGGATGTGTGAGGTGTGGTGTGTGTATGGTTGGATGTGGTGTGCGAGGTGTATGTGAGTGGTGTATGGGTGTAGGGACTCTTGTGTGTGTGGTGTGTAGTAGGTGTGCATGCATGAGGTTTGGGAATGGTGTGGAAGGGTGTGGTGTGAGATGTGTATGTGAGTTATGTGGGGTCTGGGGACTGGTGTGTCATGGGTGTGGTGTGAGTTGTGTGTGTGGTGTGTGTGTGTGGTGTGGAGGGGTGTGCTGTGGGTGTGAGGTATGGAGTGTGAGGTGTGGTGTGAGTTATGTGTGGTGTATGTGTGGTCTGGAGGGGTGTGCAGTGGGTGTGAGC
>PVKP010030822.1:0-27569 GCA_004027715.1 Plecturocebus donacophilus
ACATGGTGGTGAAAGGATCAATGCAACAAGAAGAGCTAACGATCCTAAATATATACGCACCCATTACAGGAGCACCCAGATACACAGGGCAAGTTCTTAATGACTTACAAAGAGACTTAGACTCCCACACAATAATAGTGGGAGACTTTAACACTACACTGTCAATATTACACAGATCAACGAGATAGAAAATTAACAAAGATATCCAGGACTTGAACTCAGACCTGGAACAACCAGACTTAACAAATATTTACAGAACTCTCCTCCCACAAATCCACAAAACATACATTTTTCTCAATATCACATTACACCTATTTTTAAAGTGACCACATAACTGGAAGTAAATCACTCCTCAGCAATTGCATAGCATTTCACAGGTTTAAATAAAGTATTGGTTGTCTGCTTATTTGTTATTTTCATCCACTATTCCTTCCTGTCTCCGTTGTTAAGCACAATTATTGGCATAAAAGAGGTTTTTAATACCCATTTTTAGACTGTATTCTAGCCTGGACAATAAAACAAGAATCCCATTCTCTCTCCCTCTTTCTCTTCCTCTTTCTTTCTTTCATTCTTTTTTTCTTTCTTTCTTTTGCTGTTTCTTTCTTTCTTCTTTTCTCTCAAAAAAAAAGAAAGAACATTAACTCAGATAAGAAAGAGGAAAACTAACTATTAAAGTGATAGTATCAAAATTTTTTTAAAGGATACAAGTTAATCGATTCTTACATTTTATTCTCTTCTCAGAATTTAGTTCTTTATTCTTTTATGTTTTTGTAATATGACTATAGATTATGAATTAATCTGTTTAAACAGGGTAGTATTTCACAGAAAATGGACATCCTCATGAATCCCAGAACTCCTTACCAAGATGAAAGACCATGTTTAATAAAACAGTATTAAATTACTCTGCATTAGTAATTGCTCCGTTTCCTTCTTCCATCAAGAATGATAGGAAAGGAAGGATTCCTTATACCAATGTCCACTGCCATGTCAAAAACTGGGGCTATTGGCTTGATTTAAAATTTGGCTATAGGGCCACTTCTAGTTAAGAAGACTAAAATCTTGATTTCGAAAAGAGAAAAAAAATGTTTTAAAAAATACAGCATGTCCTAATCAAATAAGATAATTCAAAGGTTTTTATTTTGCCTCTGGAAATGACTGCCAGTTGAAGTATATAAAAGCAAATTTAATCAAGTCAATATAATCTAATATATAGCAACAGACTTGAGCTGCATAATATAAAAAAACGAAGCTCCCAGTGATTGAGGAATTCAACACATAATGAAGACTAGGTCAACAGAATCAATATCAGTAACTCCAGTCCTAAATGGGTATTTTTAAGGGTCTTAATTTTTTTCAATGTAGCTGTTTATATTAATCAAACAAAGTAAATAAATAGTAAATTGTCAATGTGACAATGACTACTTTTTTAGAAGCCAGAGACTTACAAAGCATTGTTAGAGAAGAGATGGTATATGGAAACCTGCAGATACTTGGCAGTGTGTTCACACACACCTTAGGTGAATGACTGAGGTACTCTGTCAATTCAGATTATTTTTTTGAAATGGAGTCTTGCTCTGTTGCCCAGGCTGGAATCCAGTGGCATGATCTCGGTTCATTGGAATCTCTGCCTCCCAGGTTCAAGCGATTCTCCTGCCTCACCCTCCTGAGTAGCTGGGACTACAGGTGCATGCCACCACACCCAGCTAATTTTTGTATTTTTAGTAGAGAGGTGGGGTTTCACCATGTTAGCCAGGCTGGTCTCGAGCTCCTGACCTCAGGTGATCCACCTGCCTCAGCCAGATTTTTTTTTAATGTTGGGTTCAGTCAGAGCTAGAAATAATTTGAGGATCACTCTCATTTTAATCATGGTGTGAATTTAAAGATCTGAAGAGAGAAATATGATCCTATTATGAAAACACTGGATCTAAGGGTAATAGAGACTCCCAAGTTGGCTAACCTCCTAAAGAAAAAACCTAGAAAGAATGAGACAAAAGATCACCTGAACCCCCTAAAAAACTTGGAAGGAGTGAGACCAAAGATCACCTGAACCCCCAATCAATCTAATAGCAGAACACCAGATACTATGTGTATCTTAATAGAATGAAGCATGAAGTATAGATCAACACTTGGGATAAATTTTTGCCAGGAATGTTTAATTTGATTCTAATCAAGGCCTTAGTTCTAGCTTCAAATTTATAGGCAATACAAGAGATAAAGTAACAACTTAAATAATACCAGAAAAATCTAGAATATGGGGCACTCTATGGAAAAACTAACCTGTTTATTTTAATAAGTCAGTATCATTATCATTTTTTTAAGAAAAGAAGAAGTACACAGGAAAAAAATAGCAAACTAAAAAAGATTTTAAACATATAATAAGCAGACCTTTTTGAATTCTGGTTGAATGTAAAAGACATTTTGGGGACAACTGGAGAAATTGAGTGTGAACTAGATGTTCAAAATTAACAAAGATTTATTGATAACTTTGTTAAATGTGGTAATTTTGTTAAATGTGATAATTTTGTTAAATGTGATATTATGCTGGATACTTTAACAAATGTTCCTGTGGCACATATATATCATGGAGTACTATGCAGCCATAAAAAACGATGAGTTCATGTCATTTGTAGGAACATGGATAAATCTAGAAACCATCATTCTCAGCAAACTGACACAAGATCAGAAAACCAAATACTGCCTGTTCTTGCTTATAGGCAGTTGTTGAACAATGAGAACACATGAGCACAGGGAGGGGAACATCATACATTGGGGTCTGGTGGGTGGGAGCTAAGGGAGGGACAATGGGGAAGGGTGGGGAGGTTGGGGGGAGAATTTCTCACGGGGAGAAATGCCAGATACAGGTAATGGGGGACAGAGACAGCAAACCACCTTGCCATGTATTTATCTATGCAACAATCCTGCATGATCTGCACATGTATGCCAGAACCTAAAGTACAATTTTTAAAAAGTTCTGATTTTTGTTCTTCTTTTCATATGTCATATGAAATAATTATGAAATCATATGATGTCTATAAACTTATTGTAAATATTTTAATAAAGATGGAGTCAACTTCCAGTAATGAAATTCGAATGAAATTATCATGAAAGCCCTCACAGGTAACAGCTATAAAGTATAAATAAAGTTAAAAATTTGAGTTTGAGACTATTCAACCCACGGCTCTGCCCAGACCTCGTGGATATGGCTGCTAAACTGCAAGGGGGAAACAATCGCCTTATTAGCTATAGGTGCCAGAGATGGAATTCAGACTTGGAAAACAATTATAGAAACTCAAAGGGGGACAGCCTAGTAGCAACTAGAGCCTTAGAAAGGATGACATCAAATTCAGAGTAAAAACTGTCCAAATCCCTGGCTAGAAACTAAATTATGTATAAAAGGCCCTGGTGAAAAAAGTAGTCAGAAATGAGAGAAATTTTTATTTTTTGAAATTTTAACAAAATCAGAATACTAATTTGATACCCTTTTAACTGACGTCATTCCCCAACCACATGTGGCTTAGCTGAAGAAGGCTGAAGCTGCATTGTTCTGCAGAGTCAGAGCACAGAACTTAAAGTTGAAGAATACCGTAGGGGTGAGGAGGTGGGGAGGGGGCACATGAATAGGAAGGATCCGAAGGAGAGGAGGGTGAGCCACATCTAGGCCAAAATCTCTGGCTGGCTAAAAATCTTGTAGATATGGGAATAACCATGCGGAGTAGGTTAAAAGGCTCTGTTCGGAATCTTTAAAAACAGCAGCTGTATGTAGCGCAAAGTCTGCAATTTGAATCAAGCAAGTTCACTACATACTAGAACAAAAACTTAATAATGTCCTAAAATTACTAGAGGTACAATGAAATGGAAAACTATGACCTATATTCAAGAAAAATGGTAATCGATAGAAACTGCCTCCAATTTGGGCCAAATGTTGAATTTAGCAAGTAAAGACATCAAAGAAGCTATTATAAATATGTTCAAAGAATTAACAGAAAATATACTGTATTAAAAAGAAATTAAAAGAAAAATTGCTAATGGTAATAAGAAATATCTGCAGAGCAGTAGAAATTATTTTTTTCTAAATGATATAGAGCTGAAAAGTAAATAACTGAAATTTAAAATGGCTAAATGGGCTGAAGAGCAGACAGAAGACCAAAAGAAAAGTAATTCATGTAATTGAAAATCTATCCCTAGAAATTGCCCTAGCTGAAAATGACAGAAAAAGTATTGATTAAAAAAAAATACCTCAGAAAACTCTGGGAATAATATGAAGTGGTCTAAATAGGTATAATGGGAATCTCAGAATAGAGAAAAAAGGGAAGAAAAATTTTAAAATAATGTCTTAAAACTTTCCAAATTTGTTGGAAAACATTAATTTATAGATCCAAGAATTTTAATAAATCATAATTCAAATAAACAAACAGAAAATCATCCTTATGCACATCATAGTCAAAGTCCTGAAAGCCAAAGATAACAAGAAAACATTTAAAACAGCCAGAGAAATATATGTTATATACAGAAGAGCCACAACAAAATTAATAACTAATTCCTCATCAGAAACTATGGGAGCCAGAAGAAACTGAAAGGAAATGCTCAAAGTGCTAAACAAAAAAACAAGCAAGAATTCTATAACCAGCAAAGCTATTATTTAAGTTAAACAAAAAATAAACACTTTTAAATAAACAAAAACTGAGTGTTTACCCCAGTGAGAATGATCATTATTAAAGAGTCAAAAAACAAGAGACCTTGGCATGGATGTGGTGAAAAGGGAATGTTTATACACTGGGAATGTACATTAATAAAAAATTTCATGTAATTTCAACTTACATGAAAAATAGCATGGAGATTTATTAAAGAACTAAAAGTAGATCTACCATTTGATTCATTCAGCAACCCCACTACTGGGTAGCTACTCAAAAGAAAAGAAGTCGTTGTATCAAGAAGACATCTGCATGCATATGCTTATCACAACAAAATTCACAATTGATGAGATATGAAACCAACCTAAATGTTCATCGATCAATGAGTGGATAAAGAAAATGTAGTGTACAGGTGCCATGGAATACTACTCAGCCATTAAAAAGAATGAGATTGGGCATGATAGCTCATGCTTACAATCCCAGCACTTGGAGAGGCCAAGACAAGTAGATCACTTGAGATCAAGAGTTCGAGACCAGTCTGGCCAACATGGAGAAACTCTATCGCTACTAAAACTATAAAAATTATCCAAGCATGGTGGCAGCCGCCTGTAGTCCCAGCTACTTGGGAGGCTGAAGCAGAAGAATCGCGTGAACCCAGGAGGCAGAGGTTGCGGTGAGCTGAGATCACACCACTGAATTCTAGCCTGGGTGACAGAGAAAGATTCCCTTTCGAAAAAAAAAAAAAGAATAAAAATGTCTTGAAGCAACTTGGATAGAGCTGTGGAACACTATTCTAAGTGAAGTAACTCAGGAATGAAAAACCAAATACCATATATTCGCACTTATGAGCTATGATTACACAAAGGCATACAGAGTGGTATAGTAGACTTTGGAGACTCAGAAGAGGGGAAGGGAAAGTGGGGAGAGGAATGAGGAATAAAAAACTACATATTGGATACAATGTACACTACTTGTGTGACAAGTACACTAAAATATCAGAATTCACCACTATACAATTCACTCATGTAACCAAAATCTACTTGTGCCTCAAAGCTATTGTGAAAGAAAGAAGGAAGGAAGGAAGGAGGGAAGGAAGGAAGGAAGGAAGGAAGGAAGGAAGGAAGGAAGGAAGGAAGGAAGGAAGGAAGGAAAGAGGAAAGAAGGAAGGAGAAAGAGAGAAAGAAAAAAGAAAAGAGAGAGAAATATATAAATCCTTTTGGACAAGGACTCTACCCTTATGACCCCATTTAACCTTAATTATTTCCATAAAGGCTGTATCTCCATGCACAGTCAAATTTGGAGTTAGTGCTTCAACATTTCGAAGGACACAAACATTCAGGCTGTAACACATGTATATCATGTATATGTGTCTTATCTCTCCATATAAACCTTTATATCAATTGAATCACATTATAAATAATACTTCAAAAATATATGGGTAACTTTTTATGACACTAAACATAAAAATATAAAATAACTGGTTACCACACACACACAAACAGAAAATGATAGAGAACAAAATCAAGTAACATCAATATAAAACAAATAGCAAAATGGCAGACTGAAAATCACCTTTTCAGTAATCCTATTAAATAGATCAAATACTCAAATCAAAAGGCAAAGATTGCCAGACTAGATATAAAAGCAAAACTCAACTCTTTGTTATCTACAAAGGGGTGCATTTTAAATACAAAAGTACAAACACATTGAGAAAGCATAAGAGAGTTGAAGTGGCATATTAAATCAGAAAAAATAGACATCAAAAAGGGGGATATTGCTATGGACAATAATAGAAGGTTTGATACATCAGGAAAATATAACAATTATAAATATCTATGTGCCTAACAAGAGAGATTGAAAATATATGAAGAAATTACAGAACTAAAAAAGAAACAGACAAATCCAAATCATCATTAAGACTCTAACACACTCTTTTCAGTAATTTATAGAAAAACTAGATTAAAATATCTGTATGAATATAGAAGACCTGAATGACACTAACAACCATCTTCACCTAACTGACATTTTTAGAACACTATATTCAGAAACTTCAGAATACACACTTTTTGGAAGTACACATAGAGCATTCACCAACATGGATCATATGCCGGGCCTCAACACAAGTCTCAATAGATCACAAAATATTTAAATCTTACAGAGTATGCCTTCTGACCACAACAGAATTAAATTAAAAGTTAACAAAAATAAAACATTTAGAAAAGCTTCAAATTTAAACAACTCTAAACATTCTATGTATGGGTGAGAAACAGAAACAATAAATTAGAAAGTATTTTAACTAAGTAAGAGTTTCTGTGATATGCAGCAAAATCAACATTTAGAAGAAAAATATAACATTAAATGCTTATGTCAAAAGAGCACAAAGATTTCAAACCAGTGCTCTAAACATTCATCTTATTAAAAAAAAAAAACAGCAAATTAAACTTACAGTAAGTAGAAGGAAGAAAAGAATAAAAATAAAATAAATCAATGAAATCGAATACTGAAAAAACAATCTAAAAAAATCAGTAAAGCCAAAACTGGTTTTTTTCAAAGATCAATAAAACTGATAAATTTCTAGCTGAGCTGATCTAATAAAAAAAGAGAAAAAACAAATACCAACTATCACCTCAGACCCTACAGACATTAAAAGGATAATAAGAAAATATCATGCTAATATATTTCACAAAAATAGGTTGAAGGAATATATCCCTTGAAAATCACAAATTATTAAGGCTCATTTAAGAAAAAGTGAATAATTTGAAAAGTGTATATCTATTTTTAAAATTAAATTTAATTTTTTAAACTTTCCACAAAGAAAACCTTAAGTTTATAAACTTAACTGGTGAATTCTAAGAAAGTCCAAAAACTCTTCCATAAAATCATACAGGGAAAAAACTTCCTGATTCTGTGTATGTGCGTGTGTGTGTGTGTGTGTGTGCGTGTGTGTGTGTGCGTGTGCGTGTGTGCATGTGTGTGTGTGTGTGTGCGTGTGTGACACTAAGTCTCTCTGTCCCCCAGACTGGAGTGCAGTGACATGATCTCTGCTCACTGCAACCTCCTACTCCCAGGATCAAGTGATTCTCCTGCCTTAACCTCCAGAATATCTGGGATTACAGGTGCCCGCCACCATGCCCAGCTAATTTTTGTATTTTCAGGAGAGACAAGTTTTCACTATGTTGGCCAGACTGGTCTCAAACTCCTGTTCTCAAGTGGCCCACCCATCGAGGCCTCCCGAGAAGCTGGGATTAGAGGCGTGAGCCATGGCTCCAAGCCCCAGCTCCCGGCCCCAGATCTTTGTTAGGCTAGTATTACATGACCACCTAAACCATACTCTAAAATTACAAGAAAAATAAAACTATAGACTAATATTTCTCAAAAACACAGACACAAAAATCTTTAACAAAAATTTGAGCAAATCCAATAATATATAAAAGAATAATGCATCATCATTTACTAGGCTTTACCACAAAATCAAAACAACCATATAAATAGAATAATGAGGAAAAAAAACATAATAATCTCAGTATATAAGAATAAAAGATTTGAATAAAATTCAGCATCTACATATGATAAAAAATTCTCAAATTCTCAGCAAAATGGGATTAGAAGGGAACTTCTCAACATCTATTTGTTTAAAATGGTAACTAACAGCATACGTAATGGTAAAAGACAAAAGGCTTTTTTGCTTTTCTCCTGAAGTTGGAACAATGTAAGTATGTCTACACTCATCACTTCTAGACAATATTATACTGGAAGTCCTAGACAATGCAATAAGGCAAAAAAAAAAAAAAAAAAAAGGCAGGGAGGGGTGGAAATAAAAAGCAGACAGATTAAAAAAACACTGTCTTTGTTCACAGATTATGTGATCCTCTATGGGAAAAAACCTGCATAATCTACAACTAGAACTAATAAATGAGTTTAGCAATGTCACAGAATACACTATACAAGCATTAATTTTATTTCTGTCTCTGGCAGTAAAAAATTAGAAGCTGAAATTTAAACAATAGTATAATTTACAATGCATCAAAAATTATAAAATATTTAAGAATAATTTTAGCAAAATATGTGTTATACTTTATCCACTGAAAACTACATAATAATTGCTGAGAAAATTAAAGAACCCCTAAATATATGTATATCAATACTCTGTTCATTAATTACAGGACTCAATATAGTTAAAATGTCAAATCGATCCAAACTGATCAACACAATGTCAATCAGAATCCCAGTCAACTTTTTATAGAAATTGATAAATTGACTACAAAACTCTATATGGAACTGCAAAGAAACCGCAGCAGCCGAATGATTTTGAAAAGGCAGAACAAGCTAAGGACTCACACTACACGGTTTCAAAACTCACTACAGAACTACAGAAACACAACAGTTGCAGTACTGGCATAAAACATAGATTTGTAGATCCATAGAACAGAATAGAAAGTCCAGAAATATTTCTACATATATGTGATAAATTAATTTTTTATAAAGACAACAAAATTATTCTTGGAGAAATGATAGTTTTCCTAAGTGTTAGAACAATTAAATGACCATATGTAGGAAAAATTCTTGGATCTTTACTTAATATCATATTCATAACTTAATTTGAAATAGAAAGCTATAAAACTTATTAAAGAACACATAGGAGAAAAATCTTGGAAATCTCAACCCAGACAAAATTTCTTTACTATTTTATCAGAAAACATAAACTACTAAAACAAATTGATAATTTGGAATTCATTAAAATTAAAAAGTTTTTTAAATTAAAAACTCTTCAAAATCTATTGTTAAGAAAATGAAAACACAAGCCACAGACTAGAAGAAAATATTTGCAAAGGACTTATCTGGCAAAGGACATATCGCTAGAATGTATAAAAATCCTTAAGACTAAGCAGTAATAGGACAAACAACCTGTTTTTTTAATGGACAAAGATTTAAACAGAAGCCTCACAAAAGATGACATACAAATGGCAAATAGGCACACAGAAAGATATTCAATATAATTAGCAATTAGAGCAGTGCAAATTAAAACCACTTTGAGATACTACTACAGTCACCAGAATGACTGAAATAGAAACACATAATCAATTACTAGTTGAAAAACCGGAACTCTCAGTCACTGCTGGTGAGAATGCAAAGTGGTCACTTTGGAAAATAGATTGGCATTTTTTTAAATAAAATTACACACTTGTAATACAACCCAGAATCCCATTTCTAGGTATTTACCCAAAATAAATGAAATGTAAATGTCCACACAAAGACATGGATACAGATGTTTGTAACAGCTTCATTCAGAGCAGCCAAAAACTGGGGAAAAAACAAAAGTCCATTAGCTACAGAATGGAAAACTTTAGCATATCCATGCAATGAAGCATTAATACAAAATAAAAAAGAAAAAATATTGATGTTTAATAACATGTATGAATCTCAAAAGCATTATGTGAAGTGAAAGAAGCCAAACACAAAATACTGCATACCTTATGATTCCATTTAAATGAAATTCTAGAAAAGATGAAACTATAGAATAACAAGGTAAATCAGTGTTTTACTGGGGCTTCAGTGAAGGAAAGGAATTGACTACAAATGATCATTAGAAAATTTTAGGATGATGAAATGCTCTCTATCATGATTCTGGTGCTTGTTGCCTGACTGTATGCATTTGTCAAATCCTCTAAAATTATCTACCTCACACTGAGAAATTTTATTTTATGTAAATTATACTTTAATAAAAAATAAAAATAAACCTAAAGGTAATAAAGTTCCATAAATTTTAAACATGTAATATATAAAGTAAAAATATTAATAAATACTAGTGAATTATTAAATCTAGTTGATGCATATAAGGGATTTATTATACTCTCCTATTTTTTCAATTTCTCTTCATTTTGCCAATTTTCTTTGTAAAAATATTTTAAGAATGTTTTTGTATGTGTGAAAAGACATCTCTAAGTGAACATCAACAATTTTTAAAATCTTAATAAAAGGAGTTTTTTTAAAACATTGATTATGGTCACCACCACACCTAGTGGGTCTTTGGAATGAGTTTATGACCCCAGCTGAGACTGAACTGACACCTCTTGAGGCTACCCCCAGTTTTCTTTAAAAGCAGTCTCAGGAGCAAGAGAAAACCAAGTAGTAAAACCACCGGTGCTATTTTGATACAGTGAGCAATTTCTTATTGACTCAGATTCCTTTTTTACTTTTTTCTTTTCTTTTTTTAATGCAAAGTTTGGTTAAAAGATTTTTTCATGTTTTCTGTTCTTTATTTTTGATGACTTTCTTTTCAGTTTGACTACTCACAAGGATTTTTTTTTCCTTTTGGGTTTCTTTTTTAATCGGTTGGTCATTTTATTTTTAGAAAACAAAGGTGTAAAAAAGAACATATTCACTTCCCTCAGTCTCTGATGCAGCTCTGAGAAACTGGTGGAAGCAGAGAAAATACTAAGGCTGACAGCAATTATTAAGAGTCTTTGTTAAAAAAAAATTCTGAAACTCTGTGATATATTAAACTCTCATTAAAATTAATGAGAATGGTTTTACTCTTACCTGTAGAAAAAATATTTAATGCATGGTTTAGATTAAAAAATTTTAGTCTTGCAAGTGTTCAGTAAGTGTTAAGAAGTCTGGAGGGACCATATGAGAGAAAGTGAGAATGCGTAGAGCTGTATGAAAAAAATAAAATTGTCAAAAGTATGAAGGGTAAGACAAATGATATCACAGTATTTCTGCTTCTCCCTTTCTACCGCAATCATAAATTAACACTCAAGTGAAACATTGTTCTAGAAGTGTAAACAAAATCAACATTTTCCTCCTTGTCAAATACATAAAAACATATTTTCAAAGAAAGAATTTTTCTAGTTATCTATTTGTCATAGTGGAAATGATCAATATTTGATATGGGGGAAATCATTTACTCTTGTTCATATTTTCAAGTAAGCAACTTTTCTTTAAAAAGAGTCATGTTTTATCTAAAATTTCTTATTCTATTCTCTTTCCCTGACTTGATAAAAGAAAGGGGATGGGGAGAATGAAAATCATCCTAACTTACAAAGTATGGAAAGAGTTAACTATATCATTCCCAATAGAAGAGAGAAAATAAATATTATTTCCTGAGAAATAAAGACTACAAAGTAGCTAAAATCTGAAAGTCTTTAAATTTATATTGTAAATCTAAACCCATTCTATAAACTTTGTAAAATTAATCAGGGAAGAAGATTGGGAGAGACATAAAAATAAACCTAGCTTACAGCACATTCAGCATGATTGTTAGGTCAGCCTGCTCTCGGACCTCCTTCCTCATAGCTGTTTGTTGACTACCACCCAAGAATCACATAAATATTGCCACAAGATTATAGTTCTTCTTACTTGCTCTGTAGACAGCAACTTGAGCATTATGAAATGTTAAGTTTTCCCTTTGAGATATTCTTTCAGATCTTGCATACTAGTGAAACTACTGATTTCAACTGGTCTGGAAGACCCCATGAGAGGCTAACTTATGAAAGAATGCAATTTCTACATCCTGATGATTTCATCCTCCTTACCTTGACCAATCAATGACCCTAGTTTTCCAGCACATTTTCCTCCATGATCCCCTTAAGGGCCCCAAACCAGAATTTCTCAGAAGATGGATTTGAGAGTCTCCTCTCATCCCCTCACTTGGCCACTCTGCAATTTTTCAGCTCTCTCTCTGCTGCAAACCCTGCTGTCTCAGTATATTGATATATTGCTGTGCAACAGACATATGAACTTGTTGCAACAAATCCCTCATTCAATGTCATTGAATCCTCTTAGCACATAGTTTTCTCATAATGTCTCAAACACAGTGGAAGTACTTTTGAAATCTTCTTTAGGAGTCTTTTACTTGTACTACTGAGTATGTCAATTTCTAACAAACTAGAAATTTAAGGGCCACTCAGATAATCCTATTCCTTAACACTAACCAGCTACTCCTTATTTTTACTTAATTCCTTTTACAAAACAATATTTCACAAAGAAAGGGATGGAAATTCTAACACTGAGGATTTCATACCTGTGCGCATGTGCTTTTTTATTATTAGGCAAGTCCTTACCGCATGCTAGTAAAAAGAAATTACACAAAAATCACCCAGGATACAAAGTTTTAAAGTCTGTCATCTACATAAAATTTATAAGATAACATCAAAGACAGTTTTATCTCACACTATTACAGAAGAAAAATCACCAAATATTTAGTAATTTAGTAACACTGTGCAGATGTCATTGGTCTAGGCACTGTGTAACTTACAGAAGCATTTGCCCACCCTTAGGAAGAGTACTGTTTTGTTAAAGAGAAAGACTTATGGACCTAACTCTCAGGCCAACAACATAAGAAAAACCATGCAGAAATCCATGGCTAAATACCAAGGATAAGGTACCAATAAGTACAATGCTCCCTTGGAAAACGTAACAGCTGTAATCTATGGAAAATTCTGTGAACTTCTCAGTGTATATCAGCATTAGTTGAAAACCATGTTTTTGAATAGTTTGTCATACAAGGAAAGACACAGAAATCAAATTAGTTCCACTTTTGTGTGAAATTGGGCTCTACCATCTAGAACCTTGCAGTTAGTATTAATGAAAATTGAAGTAATAATAATTTGTCTTAAGGATTAAATCATTTGTCTTGAGGATTAAATCAAACAGCATAAGCAGAGTTAATTTCAAATGCATTGAATATGATATTTTTGAAGGAAGATGCTATTGCATTTACCGTTATAGCTGGATTCCAAGTATTGGCCATGAGTTTTCTGTTCCTTGAGAATCTGGTTATCCTAGACTTAAATCTCAATTTCTAGCCATATAGAACAGAATCCTTCCCATGACTGCTGCAGGGTTCTTCCTTATGCTTCTGTCTCCATCAATCTGGGCAGGAAGCACAACCAACCCCTCACCTTTCACTTGAATTCCACATTAAAATCTACTGGTCCATAAGCAGAGGCTGTGTGTACCAAGAGAAGGTTAGGAGAGAGAAAAGGAGCATCATCCAAAAATTTCAAAGTTTCAATGTCTCCATCAATGTCTCTCAAAATAATCATGCAGTCTAAGTAACAACAGTACACTGGTTTACCAAATACTGCCTTGAGAGGAATCCATTCCCTTCACCATTGCTTTTCCTCCTCAACCTATTCTGTATTTACTGAGGCCTACTGGCTACCAGGGATGGGTTTGCAAGTGGTCCCAGATCTTCTTTGTGTGACCAGGCTTCCCTCACTGGCAACAATTGAAGGATTTGGTTTCAACCAAATCCATACTGGACATGGAGATCCAAAAAGATCTGAGGATCACTGCTCAGACCTCTGCTGAGACTTACCTCTGCTCCATGTCTAGTCACAATCCTACTGCTATGCTTTATCCCTGAAAATCTCATTGCCTCTTTTTTGCTTTCCTGAAATTCATTTCACTGATAGCAAGGATTTGAGGACTGCTATAAGCCTGAACTTCCCCAGTGACTGTTGCTGTAAGCTTCTCACACCACAGCAGCATATTCTAGCAGCGCCTGATATTTCCAAATGGCATTCCATAGTATCCTCTGGTACAGTTTGCTGCAAAAATCACTCAACTGTTTGTGCATATGATGAAGTATTTCCTCCTAGCGAGTGGTCAGTCATTGACCAAAAAGTGTCCCTGAAACGTGAACTTCCCAAATATTGGTTTGAATATTATCAGGTATTCTGCCATAGAAACAGACTCAGGCAGACACAAAGCCACATATAATTCCTACTATCAGACCCAAAACCAACAGGCTTTCTTTAATTATTGATACTTCTCCATCCCCAAGGCTTCCCATGTTCTATCATGCTATATATGTCAGTAGCATGTTTTAACAACTCCGAATCACCTTCTCCTCTCTGAGGCACATAAATTCATTAAAATGCCCTCAACTTCTAGAAGAAAATTCCAATTATGTACCAGTGGTCTGGTCTTCAGAAAATTCTGTTTCACCACCTGAAGCATTTAATAATAAAAGCTCGTTATATATCAGGAACAGCTAATTATGCTTTATAAGTATTGTATCTTTGAAACCTCATAATTCCTCTATTAGGAATTAATAGAAGAATTAATTATCTGAGCAGGAAGTGCAACCAACTTCTCACCCTTCTCCTGAATTCCACATTAAAATCTACTGGTCCACAAGCAGAGGCTGTGTGTACAAGGGATGGTGAGGTGAGAGAAAAGCAGCGTCATCCCAAAATTTCAAAGTTTCAATTTATTGATGACTTCTCCATTTCTGAAGTGAGGAAACCAAAGCACAGAAAAATTAAGTATCTTAGGTGACTAACAGAATTTCATAGGCACCCTCTGGCTTTGTAACATAAAAGTATCAGAATTACTAACCCATGACCCTGGCCAGAATCAGCCAAAGCCTGTCTGCCATAGCCCTCCTAAGACTGTTTCATTTTTCAAATGAAATTGAGTGTCGTCTGAAGTAAGTCCAACAGCTCTTGGCCTCCTTCTGCATTGGTTCCTTCATAAGAAAATTTTCCTAAGAAAATTTTTTTTCTTGGGCTTCAACAAGTAACACTGCAAAACACTGAGTATGTATGGTTCTAACAGAATAGCCTATAAAATCTATAAAGCAGAACTCATCACAGATCTTACAGTTTCCCCAAAAGCTGCAGTGGGACTCCCAAGTGCACAACGATCCTGGCACGGCAGACCTAATTCTCTTGCATCCTGAAGCCAGTGATTTGACATTCAGAGTGGGGGTGCATTTCTGGCCCAGTTTACGGTCATCT
This sequence comes from Plecturocebus donacophilus, assembly GCA_004027715.1. NCBI lineage: Eukaryota > Metazoa > Chordata > Mammalia > Primates > Pitheciidae > Plecturocebus > Plecturocebus donacophilus. The sequence continues at coordinate 15,380 of PVKP010030822.1, forward strand.
GGTTGATCTACTTCAACAGTTCCATGCAAGCCCATATAATAGCCAAAGGCTCCTTTAAAAAATCTAGAAAACTTGGACAGGCATGGTGGCTCATGCCTATAATCTCAGCACTTTGGGAGGCTGAGACGGGCTGATCACTTGAGGTAAGGAGTTCAAGACCAGCCTAGCCAACATAGTGAAACTCTCTCTCTACTAAAAATACAAAAATTAGCTGGGTGTGGTGGCAGGCAACTGTAATCCCAGCTACTGGTGAGGAGGCTGAGGCAGAAGAATAGCTTGAACCCAGGAACTGGAGGTTGCAGTGAGCCAAGATTGTGCCACTACACTCCAGCCTGGGTGACAGAGTAAGACTCTGTCTCAAAAAAAAAAAAAAAAAAAAAAACCTCTAGAAAACTTGATAAGTCACATTTCTGTAGTTTTGTGATAATTTTTTAGACTTCATTCTATGATTGGGGGATTATTTTCTAAGGCCTCATTTTGCTTCCTTGTTCTTATACATACGTTGGTTGCCTAGCTCTGTCCCAATTTAATTATGTATATAAGTTTCAGTCACTCACCAATTTTCACTAAGCACATGCACACACAAGCAAAATGTGAAAAAAAACTACTGAAGTAATTTCACTAAAGTTTCAGAAGTAGGAAGTATTAAAATGAAAAATGCTTGATACAAGCCCATCTTGCTTGATTCATTTTCCCTGAAGAATTAACAGCAACTCTTCTTTTTTATGTATTCAAGAACATTCCACAGAAATTCAGATCCCGTCAAGGTCTAACTTATTAGCTCAATCAATTTTCTAAACACTATTTTCTTCCAAATGAAAGAAATTTTCTAACATAATTTTTTTTTAGCTCATTAGATGATGACTGTTCTCACAAAGAAAATAGTCTAATTCAGGCCCTTCTGTTTCTTACTTTTGCTCTAGATTTAGGTGAATTGGCAATGAAAGCACAATAAATTAAATGCATTTATTTTCCATTATTTCTCAAAGGTATGTAGGAGTATATTTTATTTTTAAGCTTTTCAAACATGCATAGTATTTCTGTGTATATTTCCAAGGTTTGGGCTTATAAATTTGTATACGGAACTAAAATATTTACCTTGTTTCCATTCTTTTCAATGCAATAGTGACACAGTATGTAATTTCCATGGCTCTCAGTAATTTGTTAATATATAAATTATGTTTCCATTTTTAATTAAAATTAATATTTTGCCAAAGATGGTCTTTTCTGTTATAAATACTGCATTTGCACAACACATTGTATATACACAGACACCTCTTATTCTAATATCAACCTCAATTCTAGGCTATTGCACTAACTAGTTGTGGTGGGTTGATGTATTGGAAGTCCTGAAGACAACCTTCAGGCTAGATGATTGGATAAAGACTCACAGGATTCAGAAAAGCTGTTAAAAACACAGTTACAGTTTATTCTAGTGAGAAGATACATATTGAAATTAGCAAGGAGAAAATGCATACTGGGCAGAGTCCAGGAGAAGCACGACACGAGCTTCAATCGTCCTTTCCCAGTGGAGTTACATGGACAGTGCATAATTCTCTCACTAACAAGTTGTGACAACACATGCTAATTGCTAAGTGTTGTGAACCAGGTAAGCTCACTCAAGCCTTGCTGTCCAGAGATTTTATTAGGGGATCAGTCACATAGACAAGCAACACCCATATAATTGACCTTAGCTACTCCATTTCCAGGCCCCCACTGACAAGAGGTCAAACAGAGCGTGACCCATGGCCTCAAGCATATAAAAATGGGCATTTGCCATAAATTATATTGTTGGCATGAACTATCTGGTGTGGTTGAAGACCTTACAAAGAAACTTTTCAGGTAGGATACTCTATAGACTCAGAGGTCTTGTGTTACAGACTAGGCCAAAAGCCAGTCCTAAAGGCATTGAAAATGTGCAGAATTTGAGCAACCTGGGCCTGCTGAGTTAACCCTTTCCTAAACAACTGAATAGTAGTCCCCAAAGATATTCACATCCTAATTTTTGAGATCTGTAAATCTTACCTTATATGGCAAAAGGGACTTTGTGGATGTGATTAAATTAAGAATATTGAGATTATCCAGGATTCTTTGGGTGGGTTCTAATCTAAGGGTATTTTATAAGAGGGAGGTAGAAGGATCCTTTATCCAGTGATCTTGGAGAAATCATGCATCAGAATTGGAAGCTGATGACCCTGGTCCAGAACCAGACAGAGGGCTATATGAAAACTAAATCAAGATGTGAAGCTGCTGTTCTTGGAGAGGAAGGAGGCTTGGGCCAAGTGATGCAAAGAATGCAGCTAGAAAAGACAAGGAAAAGCATCCCCCTGTAGCCCCCAGAAGGAGGAAGTCCCAACTAACACCTTAATTTCAGTTCAGTGAAACTGATTTCAGACTTCTGATCTCCAGAACTGTAAGAGAGTAAACGTGTCTTGTTTTAAGTCACGTAGTTTGTGGCAATTTGTTACAGCAGCCATAAGAAACTAATACACTTGGGAATAAAACCATGTAATGAGATCACTTTGGCATTTCAATTACTAAATCTTCTTGGAAGTCACCCTTTCATTTCATTCAGAGTGAACAGTTAAGCAAGATGTCAGTATATACGTGAACACACATGCACGCATTTAATATGCAAATGATCATAAGTACAAAACATTTCAAGAATTTGAAAGCCTAAAGAAATAGCAGGCAAGCTACCCTAAACCAGATGGCTAACTAATGGATTCAGCAGTTGTCCTATAAGGATATTAAATTCAAATATCAAAAGCTGTAATATCCTGAGTACTGTGAATTGAATATAAAAAATAATTGCTAACATGGAAATTTCAAAAAGCAAACTGGCATCCTATGAAGGGTAAGATAATCAAATGGCATGGGAAATATCAACGAACTTGACTGTGTTCCTGGTGGGAATTTCCATATTCTATAGTAAACCTTAAGTCTACTCAAAATATCATGTTTCCTGTTTTTAATGATGGTAAGATGATCACATTCTGCCACTGAGGACTTGCCCAGCTTCAGGTAACATACATATTTACTCCTCTGTGAGTGCAGAGAAGATGCTTTCTGATTGTAATTTACATACAAGTATTTTAGCCATTAGATCAGAACAGGTTTTTTCTTTCCAAGTACACTGGTAAATCTTGAGTCTTCTCACTGAAATTTACCTATTATCATGTTCATTTTTATAGTTTATTAGTCTCCCTCCTATTCATAGCCTAAGCCAGTAGAACCATCACATAACAAGGATGATTTTCCTGAGCTCTAGTTTTGTGATAAAGTTAAGGTTGTCAACTATGAATTTTTAAAATTAAATTAAAATAATTTTAAATGAGAAGAAGGGAAGCCTATCCATTCTTTCCCATTTTTAATGTTTGACACTGTGCTCTGTAAACTGATTTTCATAGTATACTACCCATATTACACAATTAAATATTGAATTCTAAATCATCAGACTAAATTGTGTGCAGTATAACTCTAGAATATATCATATTGTATTAAGTTGTTTGAAAATTGATGGGCTATTTATGGACTATATTTAAATAATAAATAAACCAGAATATTCATTTTCTCAGAACTGCCCAAACATTCACAAATGGTCAACATTTAGTTACATCTACATGCTGATACACTTTAATAAACCTCTGCCCTCTATCAGGAAGTTTATGATTTTTGTCAGAGTAGACCTCAGTATTCATTAGTCTCACTTTATTGAAACTTTATTTAATAAATTAGTAAACAAAGGCAATGAGAAATTGCACAGTTTAACCAATGCCCCTAGTAAGTTACCAGCAGGGTCTAAAAACGATTATAAAGTTTAACAAAGATATTTACACATATTCTCAATTTACCATGAAATATTTGAGAACATATTTCTCATTGAATACTCATAAAATAATATTCATGTTTTTCCCCCTACTAAAAGATCAGAGAAGTTTTAACAATCTGGACAAGTTCATATTTATAAAAGTGACTCACTAACAACTGCATTAGATCTATAAGTCTAAATTGAAGACAAATGTTAATATTTGACATTGAAAACAAAAGATATCCGATAAGTAATTTGGTTCTGAAAAAATTTTTCCAATTAGAATCAAAAATATCAGATTTCCTCAGTCATTTGAAGGGCTGGAGCTTTAAGGTCTAGCCAGAGGTCATGATAGCCTGTGATCCTGTTTGCCGGTAATGGGCTCTGGATATCACCGGGAAAAGCAGCTCTCCTCAGAGTCCGGCTGGAAGCTCTAACAACTCAGGCACATAGGGCCACTTCTACTGTCATTTCCGTGGAAACCACTGGTAGCATAGCTTAGATAACCAAGAACCAGGTATGATGCCTTTCAGCTAACTGCATGGAAGTTCAGTCTCTGATGGACAAAATGAGGATCAAGTATTTACATAAAAACCAATATCCTGTACATTGACTAAAACCTAGGTGAAAATTTTAAAACATTAAATTAGTATGAGGGTGGCTCAAGGCCTCCCTTCCCTACTGAGTAATAGATGCCTATTTGCATATTACTGTCCACCTCAGAGGCCAGGGCTTCCTAACAGCCAAAGAAGTAAAGGCTTTGGTGGTTTATGTGTTTTTGCGTACGAATGTAATAGCTCGCCTTTACATATGGCTTTCTACCAAGGAGACCAGGTAACAGCACAGATTCTTACTTGAGTTCTCTTTTTTGTTTTTGAGATGGAGTCTAGCTCTGTTGCCCAGGCTGGTATACCATGACATGATCTCAGCTCACAGCAACCTCCACCTCCTGGGTTCAAGCAATTCTTCCTGCCTCAGCCTCCCAAATAGCTGGGATTACAGGCACCTACCACCACACCTGGCTCTAATTTCTGTATTTTTAGTAGACAGGGTTTCTCCATGTTGGCCAGCTGGTCTGGAACTCCTGACCTTGGGTGATTCACCTGCCTCAACCTCCCAAAGTGCTGGGATTACAGGCGTGAACAACCGTGCCCAACTCTTACTTCAGTTCTAAAAGTGCTCTTCTTACCCCCAATATTATAGAATTATTTAACGTTTTAAAATAATTTTCTATTGCATTAATGTCTCTTCCTTCAAGTCAACAAAGAGAGAGTTCCCAGTTTGTCATACTAAAGTACTTACATAAATTTGCAGTCCTTAGGTATGTACAACTTGATACAGATACAAAAAGGACTAGGAAAATTTACACCTACATCATGATGACTTCAGAGGACTGTGTCATCCTAAAAGTACTTACTGAACACCTACTGTGTGCCATGCTCTGCAGTGAATGCTAAGGATATAGTAGGAGCAAGACAAACACGATCCCTGTCTTCACAGAGCTTGCAGCCTAGGGTGTTCCATACTTGGGGTGATCAAAACCTTGTAATTATTGGGCAAAAATTCAGAGAAGCAGTCATGTGGGTAGAAGAAGTCTTTGCTAGCTGGAGTAATACTCATCTAAGGTAGTTGCCTTTCTAGTTAGCCAATAAAACATGAATGGCTAGGGGACATAATGTTGGCTGTTAGAAAAATAAATAAACCCTGAAATCTCAGCTCCTGACTTACCTCACAGGAAGGGGTGAGGGCGCTGTGTCCTATGATGGTCCTCAGGATCTAGGCTACTTCCAGCTTGTAGCCCCACACTCCTCCAGGTCCCTGGAATTTTTATCTATTCAGTGAGTAAAGAAAGCAGGAGGATTATGGATGAGAAGATTTTAGAGACCAGGCGTGGGATTTGAACACATGACTTCTGTTCACATTCCACTGGACAGAGCTCTGCCACACTTAACTGCAGTGAAATCCAAGAAATATCATCCAGCAGTATACCCAGGAGATGAAGAGAACACCCACACCGGGTCCTCCCAGCTGTCTATATTCCACCAGCTAACAGGAAAAGAAAGCATGAATTTTTATGAGCTAGAACTAGACAGGGAATACGACCTCCTCACATTCCACTGTCAGAACTCAGTTTCCCAGCCACACTTCACTGTCAGAGACCCTGCAAGTTTGAACGTGAGTGTGCTCTCAGGAGTAGAACACTGGTCTCGGGGATTCTCTTCCGTACCTAACCCAGGCTCCTTCTCAATCATTAGCAAGACAAAGAAGAAAAGTGTGCCCTTATTTCTTTATGTGCATTCCTTTAGCTGCCCCGTGTAATTTATTTTTTCTTTTAGCAAAGTCCTTAACATTCATTTTTTTCACCTATTTTAAATGAGAAATTAGAAGACTCAAAAAGGTAAAATGGTGAGTAGTCCAGAGTCAGATAGCTAACCAAAAACAAACTTGCCACTACATTTCAGGTCTCCTGATTCGTAGTACATTTAGTTTATTTTCATTAAATACATACTGTACATTTAGCACTGAGTTAAATACTTTGGGGATAAGAAATAAATAAAGACCTAATATCCCTCTCAAGAAATTTTAGATTTTTTTTTTTTTTTAATTTATTTTTGGCAACAAAGTCTCGCTCTGTCACCCAGGCTGGAGTGCAGTGACATCATCTCAGCTCACTGAAACCTCCACCGTCCATGTTCAAGCAATTCTCCTGTCTCAGCCTTCTGAGTGGCTAGGATTACAGGCATGTGCCACCACACCCACTAATTTTTGTATTTTTAGTAGGTTGACGTTTCACTACGTTGGCCAGGCTGGTCTCAAACTCCTGACCTCAGGTGATCCTCCTGCCTTGACTTCCCAAAGTGCTGAGATTACAGGTATGAGCCACCGTGCCTGGCCTAGATTTATTCCTGAGAAATAAAATATTTGCATAAAACAAATGCACATACTTAATTGCTACTTAGAGGAAAATGCATGCCCTGTATTGCACAGAATGTGATGCCAGCCTCTGAACATGCACTCCAGGAAGGTGTGAAGACAAGAAAGATCTGTGCAGAGCATAATGCCTGGAAAGAACTTCGTGTAGTTCAATATTGAAAACCAGTAGAAAGAGGAAGAACTTTTTGGAGACGACACCTTGTGGTGGGAGGAAGGCATGAGCACAATTCTGCTCTGAACACAACGAGGAGATAAGTGTGGCTGAGAAGAGAATTGGTCCTGGGAACAGTAGAACTGAGAAACAGAATCTAGGGGCCCTGTGGTAGGTGGCCCTGAAATCATAAGCAGTTACTTAACCATAGCAGCCATTTGAACTGGTCATAGCATGCCTGTCCAAGTGTTTAAGAAGAAAGAGATGGATCTTTATAGAAACCAAGGAAAAAAAAGGGTAGGGAACTAGGCTGTAGTCATGCAAGAGAATTTGTATGAAGAAAGCATGGGAAAGTAGAAGACATCATCTGACCACAGGATCTCACATTTATGAAACCACATATACAAAATGTTAAGATGTTACAAGATAAATGCTGACCCCAGTAATTTAGACTGACATCCCTACATGGTGGCTCACTTATAGTAAATCTGTGCATTCCTATATTGTTTACATTTTTACTGTGAAGGGAAATTACACAACCACTTAAATAAGATGCTGTGCTCTCCCCTCAAAATAATATTTTTTTGGCAAAGATATTAAGTAAAGCCCAAGCCTATTAAGAAATGCAAGATTATACACATTATCTCCTACAGGCAGGCAGTGATGTTTGTAATACACTAAAGACATATCTTCTCAAAAGAAACAGATGTTTTTAGTTGACAATAGAAATGTAAGCAGAATCATACAGAATGCTCTCATCATTTAACCTATTTATTTATTTATATACTGCCTTTGCTAAAAAATAGACAAGCTTACAGAGATAAAATAAAGCAAGATAAAATTTAAAAAGGTGATGGAACCAGAGCAAAAGAATAATAAAAGTAGGAAAAATAAGATATAGCCATGAGTAATGTTAGTGTATTTTAAAACAACCACAATAACAAAGAGGTAAAGCCCTTCACTGATTAGAAGTGAATCCATTGGGAGGCCGAGGTGGGTGGATCACAAGGTCAAGAGATCGAGACCATTCGGGCCAACATGGTGAAACCCTGTCTCTACTAAAAAAATACAAAAATTAGCTGGGTGTGGTGGCGCGTGCCCATAGTCCCAACTACTCGGGAGGCTGAGGCAGGAGAATTACTTGAACCCAGGAGGCAGAGGTTGCAGTGAGCTGAGATCATGCCACTGCACTCCAGCCTGGTGCGAGCCAGACTCTGTCTCAAAAAAAAAAAAAAGAAAGAAAAAAAAAAGTGAATCCAAAATTTAATTCTCCATTTTCTGCCCAAAGCAAGATTGTTTATATGATATACAGTATCCATAAAACAAGCCATTTACTCAGAAGGGAAAAAAGCCAATCCTGGATCTAAGACCCCAAAACATTTCCTCTTGAGGACTCTCAAAAAAAGAGGGAAAATTTAATGTGTTGTAGTGGTCAGTACTCTTTCAGCTGCAAATGAGAGAAAGCCCAACTCAAACTGGCTTGAACAGAAAAGGGAATTTATTGACTCATGTAACTAAAAGTATGTACACTAAAAATATTAAAAATTAAGTTCTTAATCTATGATTTCAGGTACTGGCAATCCAGGCACTCACACACTGTTGTCAGGAATCTCTCCCCAGATCTGAGTGCTGCCTTTCCTTTCTGGGGCTTATATTAGTCAGGGTTCTCTAAAGAGATAGAACTAATAGGATAGATAGCTATATAAAGGGGAGTTTATTAAGGAGTATTAACTCACACAACCACAATTTCCCAAAATAGGTCATCTGAAAGCTGAGGAGAAAGGAAACCAGTTTGAGTCCCAAAGCTGAAGAACTTGGAGTCTGATGTTTGAGGGCAGGAAACATCCAGCACAGGAGAAAGATGTAGGTGGGAGGCTAAGCCAGTCTAGTCTTTTCATGTTTTTCTGCCTGCTTTATATTCTGGTCATGCTGGCAGCTGATCAGATGGTGCCCACTCAGATTAGTGGGGGGTTTGCCTTTCCCAGTCCCCTGACTCAAATGTTCATCTCCTTTAACAATACCCTCACAGACACATCCAGGAGCAATACTTTGCATTCTTCAGTCCAATCAAGTTGAGACTCGGTACTAACCATTACAAGTCCACCCCTTGTCAACTTGAACTTACACACAACTTCTGAGATCATACATAATATTAAGACAATAATAAGGTCATAATTATGCCTAACATAATACAGCACAACTGGAAATGCTCCAGTCCCCAACGCAAATGCTATAAAGTTAACAATACTTAAATGCTGATACAAAGTCAATAAATCTTATGTCACATGATAACGGAAAAAGGAAATAAAATGAAAATATATTTTCTTAGTACAAGTATGTACATGCACAAACATGTTTTTAACAAAAGAAGGAAGAAATATGACAATTACAGTCCTCGTTTCTGCAGCTGGTCACATGGTCGTACTGGTATTGATGACTATCATCTTCTACCACCCATTATGTATTCCCTTTGCCTCCAGCAAGCACCTCAGCAGGTCGTGGGTTTTTATTTTTCCTGGTGGAGTGACATAAACCTTCATTCCCCAAGGGTCTTGGCCATTTGTAGTCCTGCATGGACTGCGCTGTTATAGTCTCCCATTTATTCTAATCACAGGGCATGGTAATGCTAAGAGACGCTCTCATGGATCTCCTGTATTCCATGCTTACTCTTCCTTACCTCTGTTATGGAGTAGTAGACTGATTTCATCTTGATAGTCTGGGTCAATCACCCCAGCCAACACTGTCACTCCCTTCTTAGCCTATTGACTTAAAGGTAGGAGGAGCCCAAGTGTCCAGGTGGCAATCTTAACTTCCAGTTTAATGCAATCATTGGTGTGTCTCCTGGTGGCATCATTCCTCCCTCTGGAACCAAGATCTCTAGGCCGGGTGAATGTAATGTCACAGGAAAAGGAAGAAAAAATTTTGCTAGTGGATCACTAGGGTGACGGTGATGGTGATCCACTCCACCTCCACCCTTTGATTCCTGGACCCATGAATCCTGGCTATGGAAGAAACATATATTGGATGATGATTCAGGGCATGTGCAGCCCTCTGGAAAACTTTGTCCCAGTCCTACCAAGTATTATCACTCAGTTGGCATTGTAATTGTGACTTCAAAAAACCATCCCACCATTCTATAAATCCAGCTGCTTCAGGATAATGGGGAACATGGTAAAACCAGTGAATTTAATGAGTATGAGCCCACTGCCTCATCTCTCTAGCTGTAAAGTGAGTGCCTTGGTCAGAGGCAATGCTGTGTGGAATATTATGACGGTTGATAAGGCATTCTGTGGGTCCACGGATGGTAGTCTTGGCAGAAGCACTGTGTGCAGTATAGGCAAACCCATCTCTGGAGTAAGTGTCTATTCCAGCGAAGATAAACCTCTGCCCTTTCCATGATAGAAGAGGTCCAACATAATCAACCTTCCACCAGGTAGCTGGCAAATCACCCCAGGGAATGGTGCCATATTGAGGCTCAGTGTTGGTCTCTGCCTCTGGCCAGCTGGGCACTCGGCAGTGGCTGTGGCCAGGTCAGCCTTGGTGAGTGGAAGTCCATGTTGCTGAGCCCATGTATAACCTCCATCCCTGCCACCACGGCCACTTTGTTCACGGGCCCATTGGGTGATGGCAGGGGTGGCTGGGGAAAGAAGCTGAGTGTTGTCCACAGAGCGTGTTATCCTGAAACAAGAAAAGTTCCCTTGTCCTCCTCACAGTTTGTGCAATGGGGTGTAGCCGGCTTCTTTAGTGTCTGGCTGCTCAAATCTCTAGGGGAGCCTGTGGGGCTCCAATCCCACAGCAGTGTCTAGGGGTGAATGTTTACAGCTCCTAAAGCCCCAGTGGGTGTGTGTTACAGGGTGCTGTTGTAGTTTAGCTGTCCATAGGCAGCTTGTGTTAGTCAGCTCAATTAACCCTCTACCTTTTTGCAAGGACAGAGGGCTTTCTGTATCCCAAGGTTCTTGCCTTGGTGTACTGGAAGAATCAGATCACGTGTAGGCTCGGTGAATGAGTGCAAGGTTTTATTGAGTGGAAGTAGCTCTCAGCAGATGAGGGAGCCAGAAAAGAGATGGGTTTCCCCTGGAACCAGGCTGCTTGGTGGCGCAAGCTCTCCTCTGACTACCTCGGCCAAATGCCACCTCTTTCCACCAGTCAATGGCCTGCCAGCATGCCAGTGTCTCTTCACCAGTGTGTTTCTCATGGTGTCTAGCCACCCATGTGTTCCTCAGCTGATTTGCTCCCCTCAAAATCCAGCCACCCGTTTACCTGCCTGCTAGGGTCTCAGGTGTTTTTGAAGGCCCAGGGCATGGTGGGCCAAGATGGTCTTGGAAAATGCAACATTTAGGCACGAAGGCCCCACCCAGGTCTGTGGGCACAGGCCTAGGGGTGAAACCCTCACTGGGGACCTGCCCCTCTCCTCCCAGCACTTCTCTGCCCCTCTTTCATATCATTTCCCCACTCTGAATAGGTACGTCTAACTGCCATTAGAATATGGATAGTAACTGATCTTAGTGCTTCCTTCTGACAGGGGGCATTGTTTTGCAGAAAATAGAGTTAGATTCCTCCCAGAGTTCTATATAAGGATTCCTAGCAAAGGAGACAGACCCATCATCCAAGGCTCCGGTTGACTGACTCTTTGGAGTTTGATGTTTTCTAAGTGAGAGGAAAAAACTTAGAGTTTTATAAGGGTAAGTATGCATGGGTTAAACATGTGTGTTACACAAAGACAGAATTTTGTGCCCAAGATTACAGAGACAAGGTTAAGCTTGTGATAATCCATTGTCATTCTCCAGGTTCCATCTGTCTTCTGTACAGGCCAAATAGGAAAGTTGAATGAGGTTGTGGTGGGAATCACCACCCATTCGTCTTTCAAATTCTTGATAGTGGCACTAATCTCTGTAATCCCTCCAGGGGTGCAATATGGTTTTTGAGTTAATATTTTTCTAGGTAGAGGCAGCAGTCCTAATGACTTCTATTTGCCTTTTCCATGATAATAGCCCTCACCCCACCAGTCAGGGAGCCAATGTGGGGGTTCCGCCAGCTGCTAAGTATGTCTGTGCCAATCATGCATTCTGGCCCTGGAGAAATGACCACAGTGTGAGTCTGGGGACTCACTGGACCCACTGTAAGTTGGACCTGAGCTAAAACTTTATTAATTACCTGACCTCCATAATCCCCTACTTTAACTGGAGGACCACAATGACGTTTTGGGTCCCCTAGAATCAACATCAGCTCAGAGCCAGTGTCCAGTAGTCCCTGAAATGTCTAATCATTTCCCTTTCTCCAGTGCAGTTACTCTG